>JAVYIG010001189.1:70000-371799 GCA_035222895.1 Strongylocentrotus droebachiensis
GGAAGGGCCACAAATCTGATTAGAGTTCTCCGCCCTAGTTCTTCTTAAAATTAAACCCTGAGTCACAAGAACCATCTAAAACTCAACAAAAAAACGGCAGAAAATCGTGAAATTATGAAAATTGTATTTTGTCATCTAAGAATAAATCCTTAAAAGCGATAGACTTCAGGGTAGACAAGATATAACAATGAGAGCTGCTATAAGAAGGCGCCACTCAGAATGTTTCAAATGTTTACAAGTAATTAAAGGTAAAGAACGGTAATGGTAAAATTGCGGTTCAAATGTTTTGGATGCAAAATATCCATTCAATATTGTTTAAATAGTGCCTTCAGAGTTTTAGATAGCAATACTTCAACCTTAATTCGAAAAAAAGCTGAAATATTTTCCAAATGTTCAATGTTGAAGTGCATTTCGCTATATCTATCCAGGCCGGATCGATATGATAATATTTACCAAATATATCAATTAGTTGGCGGTTTCCCGGCAAAATTTGTATCATCACGTGTTAGTCAAAATATATTCTTTCACATGATTGGTAATAAGGGCTTCCATTCATTTTTTGAGAGGGGGGCGTTTCCAAAACTGGTCTATACCTTTAAGCAAGAGAAAGAGATTAAGAGAGAGAGAAAGAGAGAGAGAGGGAGAGAGAGAGAGAGAGAGAGAGGAGAGCAGACAAAAATAGGAACGAAATGAGAAGAGGGAGGGGAGGGAGAGATAAAACAGAAAGATGATGGTGCTTACATCATCTTAAAAGTTGGTTGGTAGCATTCCCACAGCTCCGAGAGGGTTGGAAGTGTCTAATTTTATACCCAAAGTTGCTGCCAAGTTTAAAGGTTAATTTTTATTTATTCTCTGACATTACATTTTGCATGCATGGATCTTTTCTTTCTGCTGGAAATGACTGCTTCAAAGAACTCCTTTTTTGGATGTGTAAGTCTCTCCGTATTAGGTAAACGCCATTATTGCACGTGAACAGACACACAGCAATAAGCTGAGCTTACAAACATATTTGTCAAATATTGACTTTTACAACCCTTGTTTCCACAGCTTTACGACGACATGGCTCACATAAATTGTCACGTTTTTAGACTGACAACGTGACATGTTGAGACCTTCGAACTTAGACATAAAGAGCTTAGTGTCAAAAGGACCAGATGTGAGTTTGTCATAACGATGACACTAATGAACCGAGATTTCGACAACATAATAAACATTTCCTGTCAATTTTGTTTGTCATTTTTTCATTTTCTTGTCATTTCTTGTCATTTTCTTGTCATTTTCTTGTCATTTTTTAATGGCATTCCTAGAACAATGTTTTATAATTGATAGGTTGTCCCCTCATTACCTTGTCAATGCATTTTATTTTATATACAGTATATAGACAGTTACATAATTGACGTGTTCATTAGGAAAGAAACACCAGGGGTGGCTAGAGGTAAAAAAGGGTGTAGGGGGAGGGGGGTTGGGAGAGACAGGGGGTGTTGCGGTCAAGTAGATAAGTCACCGAACCATGGCGACTTGAAGGTACCGGGTTCAAGTCCTTGCTACACCAGTAAACGTTCTTGTCGCACTCAAACCAAGTGGAAGTGAATGGGTACTCGCGACGTTTTTTTTTTGTCTCCATATTTTGTTTTATTAGAGATTTCATCCAAAAGAAATCATTACATAAAAATCAATGTAAATAATTCCATACAAATATAAATCTTCATTTCGTTTCCATAGCACAAATAAATTATTCAAAAACAGTGAGCAAAGAAGGAGAATAATGGAATGAAATTACTACATTTTTCTAAAAATAATAATAATAACATACTGAAGTTAGTTATTACCATCATTCATGAAAAATAACATAATACATATTTGTATACAATGCAACCCTCCGTTAATATCCCCCGCCATGCACCCATGCACCCCTTCTACTATACTCACCCCCCCCCCCCCCCGCGTAAACATTCACATTCACACTTACCAGCTCGCACATTACAAACATACACAGATTCACACGCGCACAACATTCATATCCTTATTCACTTTTAGTTCTTCCCACTTTTGGAGCTGTTAATTCAACTTGCCTATCTTCATTGCAAAGTTTTTCTCTTTCTCTATAAATTCCGCTATATAATTTTGTATTTTCACACTGGAAGGTACATGGCCAAGAGCCCTACAATGGAAAATAACATATTTAATAAATAAAGACGTATACAAACATACACAAGCGTGCGCGCGCACACACGCCAATATACACACACACACACACCGTAACGCACAACCTCCTCCCACACTTTTGTAGGCCTCTATGCTAGACTGCGACGTCTTTTTAATTCATCAACACAGGTCGTTGCAAAGCTTTAAGAATAATCGCACCAGTCTGAAGTATTTCCAAGAAATAGAAATAGAAAATAGAAAGTTGTTAGCCTTTATTACCCATTCGGAAATTGTTTTTTCACTGGCAAAAATTTAGAGATCAATTAAAAAGAAATAACCATGATCATAGACAATTACAGTAATGGTAAAATACATTCATATCAGGTTTAATTGAGTAGGTTACACAAAATATGGTATGTACAATGGGGATCCCGACTATGCAAGAGAGTATAAGAGGAGCCAATGTAGGCAGAGGAGGTGGGTAGAGCAGTGAAGAAAAGAAAGAGAGAGCGAGAGAGAGAGAGAGAGAGAGAGAGAGAGAGAAAGAGCGAGAGAGATAAAGAGAGACAGAGAGAGACAGAGAGAGACATATAGACAGAGAGAGAGAGAGGGGGGGGGGGGGGGAGAGAGAGCCAAGAGTTACAATGAAGTATAAAATGTAGTTTAGCTGCGTATACTGACAAAAATAAGGATAGATTGATATTTCAAGGTCAATTAATGGACAAAGTTAACATCAGATCGTAGATGATAATAAACAGGGGTAAAAGAATGAAAAATTATGTTGGCAAGTGCGGACCGTAAATGATAATAAACAGAGGAAGAAATATGAACAAATTTGCAGTAAATTGTTCACATGTTAAGAAGAAGTGTCAAGATACTCTCGAATAGCTACAAGTCGGTAATGGCTGTAAGTAGATTAAGGTCAAATATAGCCTTCAGATATATCTTGAAATGCTTGTTCACGGACAGATCCTTAATTGGCAGGTCGTAATGCTGTCCAGTTTGTGAAAGGGCCGCAGATTGACCAAGTGGTTGACCAATTAGATTAGGCAGTCCATCAGAAATGTCGACAGTGTCCGTCTTCATGATTTGCTCTCGGAGTTTGACATGGCTATTATTCAGTTTTGAAATGCACTTTGATGTAAAGTGGCATGTGACAGTCTTAGGGTATGGAAAAGTGGGAAACGGAAGTGGTTAATAATAATAATAATACTAATAATAATAACTTTTACTTATATAGCGCTTTTTATAAGAAATTTATATCAAAGCGCTTTACGATATTGATGCAAGGAAAACTAAACAGAGTAATGACAAGATAATTTTAAAATGAAATTATCAAACATAAGATAACAAGGTAAGGTAACAATTTAGGAACTAGGTTGAATATGCATTTTCCATTAGGTAGGTTTTTAATTTTGATCTCAACAAAGTAATATCAGAGATGCAACGAATGGAGGCTGGAAGAGAATTCCCCAAACGTGGAGCAGAGTAAAGATCAACATAACAGGTTGTGTAATGGTCATGAAGTTGTATTGGGAAAGAAACTGTCCAGGAATTATCGGGGACGTTCAGGTATGTCGTACAAAGTGATTATGGTGGTGGAATCTTCAGAACTGACTAAATCTTGATAAAAATCACTGACAGAAAGTATTGCTCACGGAAAGGGGTATTATAGGACAACGGACATGCGTGAAATCAAAATGATAGTCCAGTGGTTTTTCTTTTTAAATTGGTATAAGGTACAATTAGAAAAGATAAGGGCATTTCAGGCCCATTTCCCCACCAATATTACTAGGTACGATTGAAATACGAGAGAATTTCAAGACCAATCCTTTTTAAGTGAAGTTGCTACTTGCTCTACCACACATAGACCGCCGGGTGAACCCTCAAAAGTGCCTTAGTTTTTGTGTTTTGTGACCCATCCTCGGCATCTACTTGAAAATAACCTCTAATGTGTAGAAAAATATACTGAAGATGATGGTGCAACTCGTCAGTAGAAAAAACTGCACACAAATTAATAATGTCCAGATTAATTTTTAATAAATATGACAAACGCCCTCTTGGGTCAAGTCTGAGACAGCTGTGTATTATGCTATGGGGAAATGACTTGTATTGATATCGAGCAAAGCTGCAGTGCACTCAAAATATTCCCCCTTTCCCTCTTTCTTCCCTTTCTCTCTTTCCTAATCCCCCTCTCTTTCTCTCCTTATCCCCTCTCATCCCCCTCCCCACCCATTTTTCCTCATTCCCCCTCTCTCTCTTCGTCTCTTTGTTCGTCTTTCCTCACCCCCCCCCCCTTCTCTCACTCTTCATCCCATTCCCTCCCTTTCTCTTGTTTCCTTAACCGCTCTCTCTTTCCCATTCCCTCTCCCCCCTCACTCTTTCCCACCTCTCTATTTCTTTCTATGTCATACCCTTCAATATATATTTCAGGGAATGGCATATCTTTTTTGTTGAACATGTTGAGATTCGAACACCTCCCTTGTACACTCCTCCGCCCGAGGTGCCGGGCGAGTACTGCTCTGTCTGCAGCTCGAACGAGTCGAAGTCGAAGTTGACCGCAATGGCAGCAATTTTGTTTTCTAGTTCAAACCCAAAACTGACGTCCTTCCAAAGATCTGCACACTCTTTGAATTTTCTGTAACTCTTCCCACTGAAAGATATCACCTTACTGTGAGTCGAAATTGTATGCATACAGCAAAAACCTGTGTTTTCCTCTGAAACATTCAGTTGTTGACAACAGATTACTACATCGCAAGCTCGAAATAGCGCGCGCCAGTGGTACGTGCACAACACTGCCTGTGATTGGCTAAAAGCTTGAAGCGCTGTAACCTTTACTTGATACATGCACAGTGATTGGACAACCTCCGTGAAAGAAAAAAAATTATTTTAGGCACCTTTTTTCCATTTTTTAAACTTATATGCATTGTTTTCGATTGACGAGTTGTGACTATAATATCAAAATATATTCTTTAATAATATCCACTATTAAGAAAGTAGATGCCGAGCCGAGGTCACAAAACTGACGAATTTTGGGGCTCACCCGGCGGTCTAACAGTAACAACAACAAAATCAGAGGGCTCCCAAATCATTCGTCACTTCTTTATCAATCTTTCTTGTAAAGACAATTGGTGTGACAAGAGGCGTGCACAGGATTCTCCCAATGAATGAAAAAACAAAATCACCAAAAGATAGACGCTTGAATGTGCTTTTCTGTAAAAAAATAAGTGCCAATGTGCTAGAATATATTTTGTAAGGCAGTTGAAAGTAACCAGGAATACAAATATGCACCCACACACACACGACACGAACACACACGTACAAACCCACGCACACGCACACACACGCACAAGCACACTCCTCGCACACACAATTTGACACGCCAACTCCCTTTAACGCACATCATGGATGCTGCAATACAATACATATACGTAGATAATTTTATTTACAAGAAATGTATTTGAAAGACTTGCAAAAAAGACAAAAGTATTTAAAAAAATCACCCACTACATGAAACAAAAACTAGACATTTTTATTTGCACACGATTTGCTTCAACTGACAAATAAAGCCATTTACTATGTTATTGCATAATCAGTGCTATGTATATGTGTATTACGATGATTTAACATTTCGTAAGGCACTATTAATACTTATTTCATATTAACTGTTTATTTACTACGCTTGTAATATACAATTTACATTCATTTCAATCGAACCCCAACATCCTACTAAAACTGATTACAAGAATATCAAAATATGTATTTCATACATTACATAAATCATAGAACCATTGAAAATGTCATTTATAAACTAGCATATCATCGTACAAAAATATTCACAAACGTTTAAGAAAAACTTTCTAAGCTTCAAATGAGCAAATATATATTACATGACGAATTGCATTTAAAGAATATGTGTCACCTACCTTAGTTTCAATTACTACAGTCATAAATATAATAATTTGTATTAAAATGATACAAATTGCTGGTGAAATAACGATGTTAATTTTAGTGATATAATAATGATAAAGTATAAATGACATTACAATCAGTAATAACGATACATTAAACTCAATAAAAAAATGACTCGAATAAAAATACAAAATTGGTAGTGTATATTACTTTTCATACATTTACAACTTCACACTTCGCTGCAAATATCACTTAGTTTTATAGGTCGAATGTTACCACATAAGAAATAACATTAATCATGTATCCAGCAATGTGAATGGTAATTGAAAAAATAATGAAATGCATTTCTCTCTTTTTCTTTTTCGTCTTTTTATTTCATATGATGTCTCTTAAATATTCATGTTAAAGAGACGTTATAATATTCATACAGAATATCATTATATTCATACAGAATAAAATACGATGACATGATGATTTATAATAATGTTAATGATCAATTCTACGCTAGCTTTCATTTTTTTTAAAGAATGAAAATGTTGATTTTTTTTCCTTTATATAAAATCCCAAGTGTATATAAAAAGTTAAGGAAGAAAAGAAGACTGTATATTATTTTACTGAATTAATACAAAATATATGTAATTCCCCTTTTTCTGTTATCGTTAAAACATAGCTTGTTACGTAGTCATTACTCTAAAGATAGCGATGCACTTTCAGACTGCAGTATAATTCACTTCAATTACTAAAGTTGAATTTGATTAACATAAAACAGATGTGGATCTCGTTTTTTGATAAATCGAATCCCCTTTTACTTTATTTGCAAAAATAGCAGATGGAACTGTTTGAGTAAAATCAGACACTGTTGATATTATTTTAGGCGAAATTCGCGCACATAAGTGTTGCTGTCTACCTCAGTAATTGAATTATTAATCAAATTAAATAAAAACGACTTATTTTGCTTTTTAAAATTGTATCTAACAAGTAGCTTAAAAACCACATACACCATAAAGTCCCTAAAAGGCACCTCTTGATCCAAATACATTTATGAAAAAGGAAACAAATGTTTTAAAAAATATAGAACAAAAACAAGTTTCATTTTTAACGTAACCTTCATTTATGTTGATGTTATTTTGTCATTTATGGCAAAAAATGTTATTTTCTAATTGTAAAGAAAGAAGAAAAGTGTTAACAAACGACATTGGACTATAATGCCATTTTCTTCATTGGGTATCTGCTGTTGCTTGACTTTGGTATTTAAATCTGACTGATAAGGCCAAGGTGAAGGGCGTTTATGAACCCAGTTAAACAATGTTCGTACATACGACGTTTAAACTAGAGCAGTAACCTGATTCTTTATCGAATTTTAGTTCGAAACGATGCTCAAACAAGCGTTTCGCTATTTGTTTATTCATACGATGTTCAGACCAGGAAAATATGAAATTATCGTAGAGCTTTACGATTCTCGCGGGACGAAAACCAACGAAGCCTGCATATCGACTGGGTCGTCGGCATGGGTCGAACTCTGTGAGGCCGTAATGTACAGCTGGTTGAGATTACCGGGTGAACCTTATGATGCATACATGTCTGAAGGTTTATCTGACATAGCTACAAACTGATAGTTATACGCCGATCCATCGGATGTGTGTCGAGTCAAACGTCGACCCTGCCGCCTATGCAATCTGTTGCCAAAGGAGGAAAGGTACAGAAAAAGAATGCCACGATAAGTATTATTGTGATTAAATGTTGTAGCGTTTGACAATTTAAATTTAAAGGGGAAGTCAACCCTGATATAAAGTGGGTTTTAATAGAAGCAGAAAATTAGAGAAACAGGTCAGTGAATGTTTGAGCAAAAACCGCCTAAAAATAAGAAAGTTACGAAGTTTTAATCATATCCAACATTAGCAACTCAGTGACGTATCTTAAATATACGTAACTAAAAAACTTCAAAATCGATATTTTTCTCCAGATAGTTGTCAAACATACATTAAATACAGTTATTGCAAATATGTTTTTAAAAAGCCCACCGTCATCAACAACTAAGAAATAAAAGTTTATGAAATTTTCTGTACATGTAGAATTAGAGAGGAGCTCGCAAGATAGGTCACAATGTTGCCAATTTGTGTTTCACTGATGATAACTTAAAACAATTATTTCCTATTTTTAATTACCAGCACATTTTCATAATATTCATTCTCTTGACAATTTAAGTCCTTGCTAAAAACGCACCTTTTTAATTCATGAATGATATGAGTGGGCCAAAGGAGGTGCACACCGTCTTATTTCTTGTTTGATCCTACGTTTGACCTTATGTATGTTTGATCTCACTCGTATTCTTATTATTGTATATGCATGATTTATTGAATAAAGAACAGATGTATAAGTTGTGTGTTTATTATAAGTTTTGGTAAATCATTTTTTAGTCAGACTATGGTGCGCTTAGAGACACTCGTATTAAGCGCCTAATAAATATTGTGTATTATTATTATTATTATTTTAATCGGATATTGCTCAAACTTTCTCTAATTTCTTTCTCTTAATTTTCTGCTTTTATCAAAACCAAGATAATATCCGGGTTGACTTCCCCTTTCAATCAAAGGAGAAAAGGAGGGATAGCCCACATCCACTCATTAATTCGTGTATGATGATAATAATACATTTTAAAAGGGTAGCGTCATTATTGTGAACAGAATCATTGAATGGCAAAGTGAAAGGCTTCATGCAAAAAAAACCTAATTAAAGATAATTGATACTTCAATACTCGGGAGGTTAAAAATTTAACCACTATAATCTCTTTCTCTGTCGCTATAATATTGTTGTAAAGCTGACCAAAATAAGAGTTGGGACTCAGAGTCTTATATAAAGCTAAAGAATATATAACGCATATAGTATAAAATGTTTCATTTGTGTCATTTCGACGAGACCTCCTAGAGGGATATAACCACTCTAACTTACTGGGATTCAGAATTAGAAAGGGATTAATATAATGAAATACTGGTATATTTATATACTTGTGTACTGCGGAATTAAAAATAAAGTGGAGTTCTTGTCATGCGATTGCATTGTGAAAGAAAAGGTATGGAATGGATCAGAAAAAGTTAATCATGTAGCATGTAATTATTAGTGTGTACTGCAAGGTTCTGGAGTCATCAAAATCATAAGAACTTTGGCCCAGTCTAGGTAAAGTAACAAGCACTGTACACAGAAAGATGTATATGGGACTACACAAATGTTGTCGGGGCTACTTACCTTGATTTCCTTATCTAGCTATGCTCATTACTCAGCCAGTTTACATTTTCTACCAAAATTGTTTGGCAAATGACATCTATTTGTAATCTTGAGCGAAACTCAAGTTAATCTTTAAATGGTCAAATCTATAATTTAAAAAATTGGTATAAGATACTGTTAAATACTAGATTATGAGCATTAATAATGATCTCCGTGAATTGACGTGACTGTTTCAAATGCAAGTTAATCATCTAGGGATTAGTGTACGTGCAGAGGTTACATCAATTGATTAAGAATAAAGAATTAAACTTATTTTTATGTTTATCTGCATTCAAATAAGCAACGAGATACGTCAGCAGAGGACATACAGTAAAAGCCTAGTTTGATGAAATTCAAACTAAAAATGGCATCCTCAATTAGCAGTTCGTTTGTACGATTTCATTCCCACCACGGGGAAAACAGAATTCGAAGGAAGATACAAAGCGTAATTGTGGATCGAATAATGGAACATAAAATGCCATAAAAATGTTGCCATGATAATGGGTTTTCCTCATCATAGAAAGCAGTTAGCCAAGCAATCTTTAAAATTAGATACATGCTCATTCTATCATTGTTATGCAGTTGTTAGTGTTGTTAGTGAAATCGTGCTTTAAAATATTTCAAGATTTGTTATTTTGCACCAGCAAACAAAATAAAACAAAATAATTAAACGAAAAACGATACTGTTACCATTCCTTCATGTCAAGAGAAAAAGTAATTTATACCTTTGTGTCTCAGAACATGTTTCTATTCTCCTTTCGCCCCTCCTCTCTCTCTCTCTCTCTCTCTCTCTCTCTCTCTCTCTCTTCCTTTACGTCATGTCGCTCTCTATTTCTCTCTCTCTCCTTCTTTCTCTTTCTTTTTCTCCCTCTCACCCTAACTCACCCCATCTCTCTTCCTCTGCATCTCTCCCTCCCCCTATTTCCATCGTTTAACCACTTTCTACATGTTCTAGACTCTCCATTATGTCTCCCCTCCTCTTCCTCTCTCAACCTCTTGAAATCATATTTTACTACATGCAAAATAAGGAAAAGAAGAATCTACGTTATCTTTCTGAGAAAAATAATTAAAGGAACAAAATCATAAGAGGAATGCGTGTACGTCATTAGCATGATTAGAATAATAATCGTGCATAACAAGTGTATTAAGTGTACACACCCACACCGAATTAGTGAAGTGAAGACATAGGAAAGCGACGCGTTCGCTTAGACTTCTTGCGGCTGTTAGAGGTAAAATATAGAGGAGTCAAACACATGAAATATAGAATAAGAAGGTAACTATTATTCGTTGCACACGAGGCGTTATTTCGATTGCGTCAATACCTCAGCTAACCAAGCCAATACATGAATGAGGAGGGAATTTGTCTATGCGTCAGTAATGCAACGCAATGTTGCACCGTTCATTTCGCATGAATCTTGTGTGAACTTTGTCCGCTCCAATCACTGACGCAGTCTTACGCCAGCAAATAGGGACTTTTAGATTTGCACCTCGACATAGTGGACTGCTACGTGTGATGTCTTTTAAGGCAATGTGATGTCCTTTTAAGGCACTGGCAGTGCCGGCAGTGCCTTAAAAGGGTGTCACACATAGCAGTCCACTATGTCGGCGTGCAAATCTAAAAGTCTCTAGTGATGCCGTGTGTGCAACGGGCTTCATTTGTGAGGGTGACGTAGTATACAATGAACCATTCTCTTGACTCTAAATCCAAGTGTAGAGGGTTCAAATCCCAGCCCAGCACTCCGTTCATTGGCAAAACATTAATCAACATTAATTTTGCCACTCCCGACCCAGGTGTCACTGGTACGTGGCAATTGCTGCGATATGAATCATTTTTAATACTAATGTAACTACCCTGGGTAAAATCCAATAATTATTATTATTATTTGCCTGACGTAGGACGCGTAAGCGAGTAGACCTGTCTTCTACGCTTAAAAGTAAATGTAGAAGGAAAGACGTAAACAATACTTTGACTCTCAGGCGCATAGGTTAATTGATTGCCCAAGCTTAATTAGCGCAGTTAATAGCGCAACCGAAATGACGCTCCGTCTGCAACTGGCATAAGATAATTCCAAAATTGGTTAAGTGCAGCGGTACAGGTGGCCGCACCATGTGGTCGATGCGGTGAGGGTGATGATGACGGCCTCTTGTACAGTATAAAGCCAGCTTCCGCCTCTGCTAAATCATGCATGACACATTAATTCATTGGTTGAGAGCAATTTCCACACCATATTGTATTCCCTATTTAGATAATGTTCGGATCATGCTTAGGTTTACTGTCGGGTCTTTTTGGTCGGATATTTTTTCGAGATTGTGATTCGTTCAAATTTTTCAAAACCCTTGATCTGTCCTTGGAAAAAATGAATAAATAAATCGATAGATAATGAATATATTTATTAATTAACTAATAAATAATAACATTGAAGAACATTTGAACTCACGTGATCTGAATGACGAAGACGACGATGACCCATATAAGAGAGGCGACATCGAAGAGGATCCACATGATGAGATAATGGGTCGGCGTCTGGAAAGAATAAAAGGTAGAAAGAGCAGACGTGTCACATTTTAATAATGCAGTCACATAGTTTGCCACGCACGTTTTATTACGATTAGAACAGCAACGATTCTGACATAACAAATCTTGCGATTCACTCTGATGAATGCAAGACAATTTTTTAAATATGTCTGTCTGTCTTTTTTGATTTTGCAGTATAGTCATCATGTATTCTTATCCCTCTTCTTCCTCTTTCTTTCCCCTCTTCTCTCTTTATCCCCCCCTCTCTCTCTCTCTCTCTCTCTCTCTCTCTCTGTCTGTCTCCCTTCCTGTTACCCTCTCTCCTTCTGTCCCCTTCCCTTAATTCCCCTCCGTTTTCTCTACTCTGTTTTTTCAGTAATCTAAAGTGTATTAAGTAACATAACAGATGATTATTTAGTTAATCAATCATCTAACTTAGTATGTATTTAACAATCTATTAGAATGCCACACATCTGCCTCAATATCGTCGTTTCTCTTTCTCTCCTTTCTGTCTCGTCTCTCTCTCTGTTTCTCTCCTTCCTATTAATTCATGACTATGATGTATGTATAGATTTGTAATACATTTTGTTTTTTTGTGATTTTACTTTGTAAACTCCATGCAACTTAGCCCTTCAGCCGCGATGTGAATTTGAAGAAAACAACCAAATGTCACTTCAATTCAATTCAATAACAATCATCCCTTTAGTATGAAAAGGTACAAGTCCATATTAAATCTGAAGATGATTTAACACTTTCTTCAAATGTCCACTTCTCAGTTAACTTGTATCTTTAATTTTAATCAACGTGAAGAGTCTTCGGTTTGAGGGCTTTACAATTTAACGGTAAATAAGGTCTCCATCTTCAAATGTAACGCGTTTTGTTAATCGTTCTCATTCAGTTGTCTAATCAAGCTCGAGGGCCTTGAGTAGCTGAATTGACTTAATTTTATTGGAGGAGCTCGCGCCTTTGAATGTTTTTTTAAACAGATATATGGCGCCATACAAATGCTGTTTATCATCATCATCATCATCTGTACGTAGCCATTTGCTTCGAAAGTGCCGCCGCCGATCAGCTAAAGACTCGGTCGGTACTCGTTGTCGCGTTCTTTAATTTCTGTCCGAAATTTGTTATTTTAGAGCATTTATGACTTTACTATCAATTGACAAAAATTGATACCATTTATTCAGTTTTTGATGACTTATTTTATTTTGATATATTCGAAAAAGACATAACAAAAATCAGAAATTTGCCGATCTTCAAATCGAGCACCCACTGCAGCGATTTATACGTACACGCATCTACTTGTATATAGATCATATCATGCATATGCATAATAAAACCACCTCTGAAGGGTCGAATGAGCGAGTTTTTTAAAAATCTGAATGTACATTAACCCCAACAAACATCAATGACGAAACTTGATTTACACTTCTCCTTCTGATGAGCCTATAACAATAGCTTTTTTGGATAGTTAAGATATACTAAAAAGGGCCGGTAGTTTACCCCCTTCACTTCCGCCATTGTTTATTTTCAATTATTCGTTAAATTATTTATTTATTTATTTAATCATTTATTAATTCATTTGTTTTATCTAAAGGGAATTGGATTCATGACTCCCAAACCCTTGATATATCTTGCCTAAGCAGACCATTTATCCCCACGTTACTATAACACCTACTTGCTATAACCGCTTTATGCATGGTACATTTTCTTCAATAGTACCCAAAGGCTAAAACAAAGCATGTAACACCAGGTTCAATGACGAAAAGCTTACCGGTGATTCGCCAGTTTTATGTGCTGTAAATATCGAACCGTTCATTGAAAGGTCAATTCCTTGAGTTGCACGAGTGTGCGTGATAAAAGTTAAAAGTTATATTTTTCTCGTATTTTCCAAAAACAAGCTTAATTATAAGGACACTCCTGTTAGTTCTGTCCATTGTTTAGCCTTCAAAGTTGATCATATCATCACCCCTGTTCGCGCGCTCTTTGCCTCGCTCTTTTACTTCAGCCTTTACCGGTGATCTTGATTCATTTGACAAACAATTCATCCCCAATTAAATTCACGACTGCGCTTATTAAGATCAGGAAATGATATCACAGTTTTTCTTTGGAGTGCTTAACGAGATGAAATTAGATCATAATCGATAAAATATTACAAAGCCTGCCCAATGACCTCGATACAGGGATATTGCTGTTTGGCGAAGAAATGTCCAGCTTGACATAAAAGGCATATTAACACTGCCATAAAACTGCTTACTGTATAATGCTCGTTCAGATACGACTTGGCAAAACAGAAGCTGTTTTTTTGTTGTTGATGACGTAAAGTTTAATACGCTTCAAATTTCTGTATCTTATAACACAGAGGAGCTTTGTGAACTGAATATGTGCAAGTCCTTTGCTGCGCGCAGTTGGCATTAATTTTCCCTAAAAAAAAAGAAAAAACGAAGGAAAATCGCGGCAGATTTTATTTATTTTCTTTTGCTGTGGTTTACCGTGCCATATCTGAACGAGCCTTTGTTCTTCTTTCTCTGATCTAACACAAACTGTCAACTGGTTCATCGATTTACCTTGCGAGAAAACATTGTTTCTAAAAATACATACATTTCCATGTGACACAATTGCAAAGACTTTCAAAAAGCAAGGGCGATTATTCTTTGTGTTCATTTTCTCCATTTGCATTCCTCGCTACATGTAATGTTTCTTCTTGCCATGCAATACATAATACATTCAATGCCATAGGAATATAATGTGCATCAATGATGATAGCTGAACTTCAAACGTCAAATAAATCGAATCTATACTAACCATCCTCTGCCCATGCAGGTAAAGTAAGAAGACACCCGGAAGGAACAAAATTATCGCTTGGGCGCCTTATTCAACCTTGATCATGTAAAACCGAGAGAAAATGCTTTTCTTCTCCTTCATCCTCATCATCATCTTCCTAGAGCTCAAGTTACTCATTGGCACGAGGCTGGGTTACTTTCCCCTTCTAAACTAATCAACTGGACTGAAATCTACTGCTATCCATCATCTAAGAAAGATGGGGACACTCAGTACAAACTATTACACAATGTTCTTCCGTCGCTTGCCGTTCTTCATCATCTTAATCCCGATATCTCCTCTTCATGTGGATGGTGTGGCAAGAAGGGAACTATTCTACACCTCTTTATCGAGTGTACTTCTATACAACCGGCCTTGGATCTTCTTCATCATCTTCTGTCAAGTCTTCTACCCGAAGTAAACATTGACTTTGACCTCTACTGGACTCTGGTTCCACATGCAAGAGGTCGTAACAGGGAGGCCGTGCGCCTATCCAACTTTTTTATTGTCATTCTTAAAAGCACATTATATTGGCTTTATCGTACCTCTCGTTTTCTTGATCCACTTCCTTTTTGGAAACTTAGAATCAAGAACAGAGTCATTCTTGATTATGAATTTCACAAATTACAAAACAATTTGGTGTTATTTCATAAGATATGGTCGTACAATAATGTACTCTTTCTTTCAGATGATATTGATCTCACATGGTTGATTTAATTGTTGTTTGTGATAAGTTTGTATTGAGAAGAAGCTCATAGTTGGAAGTTATGAATTCCCATAATTTAATCGTTTTGAAACACTCTATGGATGTGTAATCATTTGTAATCAGTGTTTAGTACAATTCATGTTTTTTCTCAATTTCTACCGTCGAAATTATTGTTTTTTTATGAATTGTTTAATGGTTACTTTCTCATGTATTACGTACTACTTGTTGTTGATTATTGGTATATGATTCACAAACACTTATTATATTAAGTGCATCACTGTTATCTTTTTTATCTGTTTTAATTATTATATGTATTGTAAATAAAGTTTTACTTTCAAAAGTCAAAAAGTCTTCTTCTTCTTCTTCTTCTGCTTCTACTTCATCTGCTTCTACTTCATCTTCTTCTTTTTCATCATCATCATTTTTAGCATTAATATTAGCATTATTATAATTATTATTGTCATTAACATTATCACAATTAATATTGTCATCATTTGTATTATTATCATTATTTGAATTATTATCATTATTTGTATTATTATCATTATTTGTATTATTATCATAACTAGTATTATTACTCACTAGCAACACTGCATTACAACGAATTTTACTCTCATATAAAGCACTATTTTCAAGATCTCTTCAAAATATGTTGGTCTCTCGGTAATCAAGCAGTGCGAACAGAAATCCGACCTTTATCAATATTGGACGTCAGAAATTATCTCAATCCTTGACTATAAATTCCACCAAATTATTCGATGAGACGACTTTTTTAATTTCGACGTTTCATATGATAGTTTGTTAACGGACACTTGATTGAGGAAATTGGATTCTAATTACAGAAGATGAAAGGCTGCAGTAAACATAAACATAGCTACCCAACAACGAGTTCATAAATATCAGATGTTTTGTTTCCATGGAAACAGACACAGGTTCACGGTGAGACATTGTTTTCTATTGATTTATTCCATGGAGGTGAAAAACCTTTGGGGTTTAAGTTTTTTAGTTTTTTGTTTATAGAATATGTTAATCTTCTGCGCTTGTTGTCATAGTTAAATATTCAAGCTCCTATTTACGCCATTGCTACTTTTGTATGGACAGTGTTGCAATAAGCTTTTTCTGAAAATATCATTTTACATTTTGGGGGGTTTTACAGATATGCCTTCATGTCAACTTCACCATTTGTAGACATACTGTAAAATCTTCTAACATACTATTGTTGTTTTTGTTTTTTTAGCAGTGGCGGCGTATCCAGACCTTGGCTTCAGAATGAGCAAAATATCTCAGCTTCTGATGACTCTATATTTCAGCAAGGTAGCCACTTTTTGAGGGGCCCTGCATGGTTGCATGAAGGAGACTAATTGCCCCAATGACAGTTTTGGGGAAGGAAAGAGGAAAGCTTGAATGGACATTAAAAATGTGTTGTATGTTGTGCGCTTTCAAGAGCAACATTACAATTATGTACTAACAAACATGTCAAATGGTTCCCTAACCTGAAGAATGTGACTACTTTTTATTTTACATTCTGGTCAGAAATATTACCGGGGGGGGGGGGGTGATAATACCCATTTATCCCACTTCTAGTACGCTAGTGATTTGTTTCCATGGCAGTTATGAACAAATATGCAGGCTGAGTAAGCACGTGCGTGTATAAAACGTAGTGAATAAGGACAACCGGTTCATGGTTTGACAACTTATTTCACGCACATTTGTTTTCCATCTAAATATTCGTTACTAAGAATATTTGCATTTAAGAAACTTTGATGTGGGAATAAAGATGAGGTAACTCATATCCTCACTCTCCAATACATCCATGCTACGATTTCTCTTTTTCATTTAACAAGACAATTGCCGGATTGTGTCTCGCCCACCTGGGGCCAAATAATAGAATATTCCAAAAAGCATCTCTGACTCAAGTTATCTTTTACTGATAGTTGTGTTTGAAAATAAGAGGTGTCGTGGTCGAGTCGATACGACACCGGACTGTGGATCACAAGGACTACGGTTCGAGTCGCGGCACTAATGTCCTTTGGCAAGACATTAATCTACATTTTCCACATCGATGTAAATGGGTATCTGGCAGAAATTAATTCCTTGAAATGCTAGAGTGCTGTAATGGCTCACGCTTGAACTGATGTTTTTCTATCATGATATTTCTTACTGGCGGTGTTATCTTTACTAACAATTCATGCTCGTCTCAAAGCAAAGATTATATACTACCAAAGCCCGATAAACTGCCAAAACATTACTCGTATTAGAGAGAATATAACCTTGACCAAGAGATATGATACCATTTTCACTTGTAGTAATCAAATCCACTGCTAAATTGCCACTTAGATATTTATACACGGTACAAGGTAATGAAATAATGTAAAACAGAATCAAAGTCAAGGATAAGGTAGACGACTTTGGTAAGGTATAGCAGCTAGACATTGAACTTGAGAACGATTTGATAACTCTTTGGATCTAACAATATCAGCGGGGGACAGGTATAGGCTCATTAAAGGTGAACAAATATCTCTCACTTCCACTCAGTAATATTTGTATTTACCTTTCTCTTTACATCCCCTCCCCTTCTAATTTAAAAATGATCGAAGCCCAACTGCCCTCAAGGAATATAATTATATGGTAAGGAGATGTTTCTTGGTAGAAGTTTGTTTGTTTGTTTTGTTTTGTTTTGCTTTGCTTATTATAGTTTAGTACAGTGCGTCCCCGAAAAAACGAAACCGAGAAGTATCGATGTTCTATCATAACTTAATCACAACTATAATTAATGAATGATACATATTTGGAAAGCTTAGAGTCTCCTCTTTCATGTGATGCTACTCAGATAATGCATGTTTAACGCGTGAGTGATTAAAAGCAATTTGAAGGAAGGAAACCAAAAAGACATTTGGCGGGCGGTATCTGAATTTCGAAGAAAAATTCACATTTCAAGAAAGTTGAGTTTCTGCCCTTTCATATGACACCTCAATCAGGAAAAACGAGCGAGGAATGACAAAGTTCTGTTTGTTTAAAGTAGTGCTTGCATTTCCATAATTTTATTAAACGAATTCGTTTTCACTGGCTGCCTGCCGTATCAATAAACGAAATTAACAAAAGACTTAACTCCGTTTCGTTGACAATCAGCCGTAGACGAGAGTCTTCATGCATGGCTGATTGTCAACGAAACGGAGTTAAGTCTTTTGTCAAATCTGCTTTTTGCTACGGCAGGCACCCAGTGAAAACGAATTCGTTTGTTAAAATTATGAAAATGTAAGGGCTACTTTAAACAAACAGAACTTTGTTATTCCTAGCTCATTTTTCCTGATTGAGGTGTCATATGAAAGGGCAGAAACTCAACTTTCTAGAAATGTGAATTTTCTTCGAAATTCAGATACCGCCCGCCAAATTTCTTTTTGGTTTCCTTCCTTCAAATTGGTTTTAATCACTCATGTGTAAAATATGCATCATTTGAGTAGTATCAACTGAAAGAAGAGACTCTAAGCTTTCCAAATATGTATCATTCATTAATTATGGTTGTGATTAAGTTATGATAAAACATCGATACTTCTCGGTTTCGTTTTTTCTGGGACGCACTGTATAGTGAAGTATAGCTCTTACATTAGGCTTTGAAGAAAGACAAAATGGTTGAATTGGGTTTCGGGTGATTATTGAAAATGTATAAGGGGCTTTCGAAGTAGATCAAATACCATTATACAAAAAACATCTTCACAATTTATAAGGACCATTCCTAAGAAATAAAATTTCGTATCAAGGTCCGGATGTTTTTAAGTGTTGTGTAACCATGGGCTCAGGAATTATTGTTAACATTTACCAGAAACCAAAGTTTTTGCTAATTTTAAAACGATCGAAGCCCAACTGCCCTCAAGGAATATATGCATGATATGGAGATGTTTCTTGCTATAAACTTGTTTGTTTTGTTTTGTTTTGCTTTGCTTAGTATTATTAAGTATAATTTAATATGGGCATAGCTAATTCTAATTTATGTACATTTTGTTTAGCCTCTGTTGAAAGTATTCCACACTTGTTTTGGGAATGCCCTGTTAAGCATCAATTCCAAAGCTCTATTCTAAACAACGAAGTGCTTTGGAATAAAAATGTCCTTCATGTTTGGTTTCCCAGATGGTACGCCATCTATCTTTAATTTTGTCATTTTATATGCAACACACTTTATATTCTCTGCGAAATATAAAAGGAAACGGCTATCTTTGATTTTTTTAAAAGAAGATGCCTTAACGTTTTTATGAAGTTGAGCGGGTTCTTTCTATCAAACGCAATAAATTTGTTGTATTACTAGATAAATGGAGACACGTGCAACTGATGTAACAATGTTTGTTTAACCGATTTGTCACAACATGTACTTTGTTCAAATATATTGTTTGTTCTTGCTCAAGAATGATTGAATAAATGTTTTCTTTAGACGAATTTTTGTTTAGTATAGTGAAGTTTAGCTCTTACATTAGGCTTCAAAGAAAGAAAAGATGGTGGAAGTGCGTGACGGGTGATTATTGAAAATGTATCAAGGGCTATCGAAGGAAATCAAAAACCATTATGCACAAAATATCTTCAAAATTTTTAAGGGCCGTTCCTAAGAAATAAGATTTAGGATCAAGGTCCGGATGTTATTAAGTGTTACGTAACCACGCTAGATGATGCTCAAGACGCCAACATAGTCCTCAATAGGTATTCACTAGCTTCTCATAAAAGACTTCCTTTTGTGTTCAGTTGCCATGAAGTGTTTATACCGTCTATGGAATTGTTCTATCTATCTATCTAAGTATCTTCTCCTGGTTCAGAGGTTGATTGCAACATCTCTCCATTTCACTCTATCTTCTGCCATTCTGGTGCACTCTTGCAGTTTTAGTCCACTCTAGTTCTTGACATTCTCTTCCCAGTTGATTCTGGGTCTCCCTCTAGGTCTACTTCCTTCCACTCTTCCTTCCAATACATCCTTTAACCCTAATAAGGCCGGGGGGGCCATTATGGCCCCCCTCCACGATTTTTCTGATTGTTCGAGAACGCATATGGATGGCGCCTCGTCGCTCGCTGATTTTTTTCTTTAGAGTCTTGCGCATCTTTAAAAAAATATAGTTACAAGGTCACGTGACCTTTTGTCTTTGCATGTCAGCCCGAAAATCGCTCATTTTTGTGATTTGTGTACAAAACATATGGAAATGTCATTTTTCCTATAAATAGATCAAACATTGGTTATTGGGTCTTGTTTAAAGTTTAGGTGGTTGTTTTGGGAGTCAAAATAGTTGAATTGTAGGAAGAAATGAAAAAAAAAAAAAAACAATAACATAAATAAGTTAAAAAAACAATGAAATACATAAGAAATTATCAAAACAAGAGATAACATAAGGAATAAGCTGGCTCTTCCAATTTTTTTTGTCGTATTATTGTTCCAAATGGTCTAATGAATATATGTAGTGAAAAAAAATGCTTAAATATGAATAATATAGGATTTATGGGTAAAAATGTGATTTTATGACGTTATTTGCATAAATTACCATAAATATGCAAATGAGGGATTTTTTTCAAAAAATTGAAATTATCATATTGTTCTATACACTTCACTTGACATGCGTGCAAATTTTCGCGGAGATCGGCCGTTTCACGGCCGAGATCTTAGGGGGGGCCATAATGGCCCTCCCCCCCGGCCGTAGTAAGACTTCAAATAGCCCGGCCTTATTAGGGTTAAGAGGCTTTGGTGCCTTTTAACATGACCAAAGTATTTGATTTTTCTCTCCTTAACTAATCATACTAGTGCACTTTGTTTACGTCCTGCCATGTGCAATATCTCTTCCAATATGGAATTGTTCAGCCCTGCTTAAAAACATGCTCATCAATCCTCGCCGTCCCCACACTCTGTCCTTTCGCCATATTCCTTCTCGTACTAATTCTCTGTTCTTCTCCCCGTTCGAGGCGACTTCCAAGACTTTGGGACACTCTTCCCATCAGTGTCAAAGATGAGGCAGTGGTATCCTCTCTTTTCTTTTCTTCATGTCTCAAAAGTAGCAATATTACATGTAGAGCCTAGGTGTGGTGTCATCTCATCCGGTTATATCTATATTACCTCACTCTATACCCTCTGACTAATTTCCGTTTTATTTGTCTTAATAGATATCATGCCATGATGCTGTATTATACATCAAAAATATACATATAACAATTGTATTGTACTTAATCAAGAGTGATGCATAAATATTATTGTATTTTATCATCCTCATCAAATTATGGTAAAACGTCCCTATGCATTGTAATTACACGGGCTTCAGTTTTGGAACCATAGTTAAGTATACTGGGCGTTCGACGGAATAAACTTCTGTGTTAGGTACGTATATTTCAAACCAGTCTAGAGAAACTACACATGGGCAAAATATTATCGGGTGTGAGAAGATTGCATATGGGGCTATGGTAAAACGAACATAATGATTGATTTCTTTCGACATTTTAACCTCCATTAAAATGTTCCCACGGCGATAACATCTACTCTTACTTCTCAGAAACATTTTATTTTCAGGACACACATCTCTTTTTCTTGTACTGTAAAAAGACAATTTCCGCCAATCGGCGTTACATACCAGCTGCCAGACCAATGAATTGTGTCCGCTCAGCGTGTGAACCGATGACGTCGTGACAGAACCTGCGCCTGCGCACCAGTAGTATTGGAAAAGCCACGCCTCATTCACTGTCCATACGTTCGTCGTTACGTTGTTTTCGAGGGCAGTTCTGAAAGGTAGTAATCGGATTAATTCGATTGATTAATTGGATTCAATTGAATCAATTTATTCAATAGAACGTGTAATCAAAACATTGGTATTGATATTGACGTTTGTTATCTCTGCGTTATTGAACGGTTATTATTAAATATGTTTAAGCACGAAGCACGATGTTGAAGAGATATTTTCGTAAATTGAATTTGAAACGAATGACGTTGTCTATAGCCTCTTGATAAATGATGAAAGTATACACATCTCCCAAAGAAAATGCATGTCGGAACGGAACCTTTGGCAAATAGTAATTAAGTATTTCTCAAAAGCAGGGTCGCAAAGACTTTCGAAAATCAAGACAATCAAGGCAATTCCAATATTCTCGTCTTTCACCTATTGAAATGGGTGAACATAATAAAATCATAATATCATTACGTAATCCGAACAGGAATTCTATGAAATTTACGATAGACTATTAAAATTGCTTTCGAGTTTTTGCGATTATGATTGAATGCGATTGATTGCTTTTTAATCACAATTGCCTAAGATCAATGAAAGACACAAAGTAGATATTTACAAAAAAAGAAAGAAAGAAAAAACATTTGTGAACATTCAATAGTAAAGGGGTACTCCACAATGATATTAAATTGGTTTTTACTAAAAGCAGAACAATTAGATAAATACACTGTTGACATTTTGAGCAAAATCCCATTAAAAATAGGAAAGTTATTAATTATTGATGTTGTCTTCAGCGAAATTCAATTTGGCAACACTGTGACTTATCTTGAGAGCTCCTCTCAAATTTGTTATGTATAGAATTTCATAAACTTTCATTTTCTTAGTTATTGATGACGGCAGAATAGATTTGTTTCATATAGGGGTTGTTTAAAAACATATTTGCAATAATCATATTAAGGGTGCATGTATGATTGACAATTTTCTGGAGAGAAAACATAATTTGTTTTCTTATTTTTTATTTTTTTTGTACAGGGAGAATGGGAGGTAAACTCGCACAGAATTGCCAATACGTATTTGATTGATTACACCTTCAAATATTGATAACTTTCTAATTTTTAGTCGGTGTTTGCTCAAGCTTTCACTGACCTGGTTCTATAATTGTTTCTGCTTATATTAAAACCAACTTAATATCAAGGTGGACTCCCCCTTTATTGACGGACCAACCCGTATGCAACAGCCGTGAAAGATAGGCCATTGGAGAGGCCGTCTCTAAATTCATGCTTAAAACGTCGCGTTTTGTGGCAGTTTGTGCATAGAAACAAGGAGTCAGAAACGATACAAAAAATGACACCTCTTTGAATAATATCCTTCTTTTTGTCGTTGGGGGTAATCTGGTGTGTTGTTCCGTCTTTAGTCCGTCTGTAGTCGGCCTGGTGTTCGTCTGCAGTCGGTCTGTAGTCGGTCTGGTGTTCGTCTGTAGTCGGTCTGTAGTCGGTCTGTAGTCGGTCTGGTGTTCGTCTGCAGTCGGTCTGTAGTCGGTCTGGTGTTCGTCTGCAGTCGGTCTGCAGTCGGTCTGGTGTTCGTCTGCAGTCGGTCTGTAGTCGGTCTGGTGTTCGTCTGCAGTCGGTCTGTAGTCGGTCTGGTGTTCGTCTGGTGTTCGTCTGCAGTCGGTCTGTAGTCGGTCTGGTGTTCGTCTGTAGTCGGTCTGGTGTTCGTCTGCAGTCGGTCTGTAGTCGGTCTGGTGTTCGTCTTCAGTCGGTCTGTAGTCGGTCTCGTGTCGGTCTCGTCAGTGTGACTGGGGTATTGTAACAATTTTAAAGAGAGAGGCCCCTGATTTCAATTTCTTACCTGACGGATTGAAAGGCGATATCATTGTAGACATTCTGAATGGTTCGGTTGTCATAGAGTTGAATGAAGAAGACATAGTGGGGGCCGTTAGGCGCTTGCCAGTAGGTCTGTATCGGGAGAAACAATCGAACAATAATTAGAAGAGATTATAAAAGGCTGATGTAGGTAAAGAAAAATTGGTTGAATCGATTTAGATTCGAACTGACATATACATGTTTTTAAAATTACTATTAATTTTACACTAATCATTTCATATTGACTTTTGCAATCTGACATTATTTTATCAGGAATAGAAGCACTTGTCCCCCATACATCTTGTTCTTATCTCTTCGTTACTGTTCATCATCATTACATATATCTTTTGTCATTGTAAAATGAATGTCTTCTAAAGCAAGTCATTATGACATCGCTACATAAATGTCACCTATTGTTACGTCATGTCCTCATTTCCGTATCAAATTGTGCACAATGAACACTGCACAGACGTCTCTAAGAGAATCGAAATCTAATTGACCCAGTCTAGAAGACATTATTTGATTCCGTCATCAATAATTTCCATTATTGCTTTCGGTAATTTTTCCTCATTCATGAATTGCTATTGACTTAGAATACAAGTCCATGAGTCCCCAGATAATCGACACTGGACCTTGACAACCTTCAGTTTAACTTTCATCACATTAACTGTTTTTCTTCTTTTCGTTTTGTCTTTTATCACTTCATCCTTCTCTCTTTCTTCTTTCCCTTTTCTTCCTTTCTTCTTTCTTTCTTCTTTATCCTCCTTTCTTTCTTTCATCACATTATCCTACTATCTTTCTTTCTTTCCTCGATTTCCTTCTTTCTCTTCTCTCTATATATATCTCCCGCCCAACCCTCCCCCATCTCTTTCTCTCTTTCCTACTTTAACTACGGTATGTATGTCAACTGATAGTCATCATAGCACTATTTGTTTTACTTAATACATTTCACTGCCCTTTTTTCATCATGTTTTGGCATTGAATTCACAAAACTGTTAATGCAAGTTCGCCAGAGAGAGGTCACTTGAATTCAAATAGAGTTGCAATTAAATGTTAATTTACATTTAAATAGTAAACGAATTTAATTTGTTTTGTTACAACAAATGCGCACAATGCTTTGATTTGCATTTAATGTAATCTCTGTACTTTTTGCAAGAAGTTACAGAGATTACATTTGGATGTAATGAATAAATTGAGGTATAAACTCCTCGATCTATACCACACGATATCATGCTCTCTAAATAAATCATAAATAACAAGATTTAAAACCAAATTTCTTACGAATTCACTTGGATCGAGCCCGATCTCCTTGGTGATGACATCAATAGTTGTATTGAGCCATGAGGTTGCATACGGATGCTCGCTAGGGGGCGGTCTTACGTCGAAGAGGAGTGATTTCTTGCGGGCAAGCACAATGTTAAACATCTCAACCATGGACAAAATCCCCTGTTGACTAAACTCCTCTTTCTCCTCGTCAGACACAAACCATGCCGTCAGGAAGGGCTTTTTCTATTACAAACAGGATAAAGATATATTTATGTTGTGAAATTCATTCTTTGCAAAGCAAAATCCAAACTCAATATATTGAGCTTTATAATATAATAAAGCTTTATCCGAAAACGAGATCATTGATGTTGTAAAGAAATGTATTTTAGACTCATTTAGACATAATTATCATGTGGGGTACCCCAGGGGTCGATCTTGGGGCCACTTCTATAAAAATGACTTCCCATACTGCTCTGACATATTGAAATTCATACTCTTTGTTGATTATACCAATTTTCTAATTAAATCACAATTCTTCTTGAGTTACAAAGACTTTGGTTTACATGTAAAAGATCGATTATAACAGTTGAAAAGTGCTGTTTTACTTTCAATATGTGTATATCTGATCTAAGGGGAATTTTTACATTACAACAAAAATAGGAAATAGGAAGAATAGGAAATTCGAGCATGTATTGTGTATTACAGCCCAGGGTGTAGTGTTGCAAAATTATAGTAAGTGGAAATACCTTCTTTTTCTTCCAACATCTACCTTCATTTAAAACGAATGCTTACCCTAGCAAACCATGACCCCGCATCGAGTTCTCTTAACTCATCCATCGTGAACATGTCTGCAGGCTGGCGATAGTTCTCAGGAAAAACATCTATGGCATTAGTGGTGCGAGTGAGAACCTCATCATGGAAGACGTATGGTATGCCATCAAAACTGATATGTAAACAAATAAACAGCAAAGTAAACAAACATGTAAACAAATTGACGATTAAAAAAAGAGCTATCAAAGAAGACGTTTTATTGTTGATTTCAGTTGACGTTTGCTGTGTTATACGTAAAGATTTCAAGACTAATAATAAACAAATAAAACAAGTTGACTAAAAACAGGTAAACACACTTAAAAATAGTTACATTGATGACTCGGGTTAGAATGTCATCATGGAATACATACGGTACACCATCAAAGCTAAAAGTAAACGAATATTGGGTGAGCAATCAAGTAAACATATAAACAAATTTACAAATACATGGTAAATATTTCGGAAAGACATCCACTACATCGGTAATTCGGGTAAGATTAGACTCTCATTGAGGAACACAAAGCCTTCGGTGACCCACCCCCCCAAAAAAAAAAACAAGAAAAAAGTATATCACATTATTCAGATGTATATTTGATCAGAAATTCGAAAAGGGGGTGCATGTTTTTTTGTTTTTTTTTGGGGGTGGGGGGGGGGGGGGGGAAGGGGGGGGGGGGGTGGAGGGGCTGTACAATTTTTCTAGAACAGCTTAAGACAGCAATTTATGGACAACCTATGTATTGTCTCAAGGTCTAATTTTTTGTCGCCTACAATGGCCTCAAGCTATAGGATATTTAGTGCATAGTGAATTTAAAGTATGCCAGTTGTGTAATGTGACAAGGAATCACGTTTTCACTTCATGTTGCATGTCATGCAAGTGATGGGTCTCATCTTTCTTACCATCTCTATACAATCAACAATCATCACTAATTGGGACACTTCGAGGAAATCTGCTGATAATATTAGTTGAAATTAAAAAAAAAAAGTTTTCCACATGATAAAATGCGCTTTAAGATGTCATGGAAGTGTCAGCGTTCAATTTAGAATGGAATTATAAACAAGTCAGCAAGCAGTGACAATGGTTAGGTCCGCACGATAGTCGGTAGACTTAAAGGCCATGCAGCTTGGCATGATACTGGTTAACGCCATCTACGTCTCCTTTTGGGCAACTGCACGTATACGAATGGACTTGATGAACGGTAGTCAGCGACTTAATCTCGACATGGTCAGCGTGCGCGAAACAGACCGAAGTACTACCGAGTCAGGCCACGGGAAAGACGCGTCTCTTGACACCCCCTTTAAGTTTAGGTCGCGGTTTTAAACTTCGCGGATTCATTTTGGTTACAGATTGTGTGGACGCACTCGTGGTTATGGAAATAAGAGTTTACTCTTATTTATAAACCACGAGCAAAATTTATTTATGAATAATGATGACGATAGTGTCTGAAATCCGAAGGCATAAAAAACAAACATTGTAGCGCTTTACAAAGTCAAAGATCTAACGGAAAACAACAAAAACTAAAAACTAAATGTAGATCATATTATTACTAAGAAGAAAAGAGGTTCACGGTGATACAATTCCTGTGTGAAATGCGATCATTAGATTCTTCGTACCGTAGTCAAGTGGTTTATATACCTCGATGGAGATATGTACAATGTAGGTTGTGGGTTCGCAGCCTGGCATAGCACTTAACATATACAATGCATATTTTATTAACCAGTTAACCAGTTTGATGTTTGATGGTTACTTTAGCTGACTACTCAGAAAGCATGCCTATGCTTGTAAAAAAGCGACCGGGGTACCGACGGCTTTAAGTCCTCTCCAAGGGACTTGGTAATGAGGATTAGTGCCTTTTCAAAGGACACGAGCACATTGACTTTGCTTCGAACCCGGGACCTCCCCGGTTACGAGACCACTGCTCTACTACTGAGCCATCGCGCCTCCTTATTTATACATGACGTCTCTTAATTCACCTAGGTGTACACAAAATACACCGGTAAAGAGCAAACATCATTTTTTGAACGCGTAATCCGTGTGTGCATGTAAAAGGGCAACGGGCTGAAATGCTTCACACGGAGTTGAGAATATCCAAATTTAAGATCAATTTTATAAACTTAATGATGATAAAAGTGCATATCACATCCGAAACAAACAACCTACTAAAAGTAATGAATAAAAGCAAACAAACAAAATCACGAAAACCCCGATTAAATAACAAACAAGCAAACACAATTTGAAAGACGAAGGTGTCGTAATTATACAGTTCTAGATTAAAGATTAAATTAGTAAATTTTGTTGGAAAAAAAAAGTATGGTGATTTTAAGTGCCTCGTCGTTATATTTTTCTTATTAACGAAAAATTGGGATAATTACCTAATCCTGACATCTGATTCTATTCCATGGGCTTCGTAATCGTCTAGAGCGATCATGAAGGAGATATTTGTGTTTTCAGGAGCAATCTACAATGAAAAGAAGAAAATAATTGAGAATTCATGAATTGACTTATTCACTATACCCATCCATGTTGCTGAATACTTAATGTAGAGTTGTTCAGTCTAGACATACAAGGACATTTATTATTTTGCATGAATCTCATAGTTTTGAAGCTTATAAAAAAAGATTTTCAATGTATGCACTAGTTTTTTTCTTCGGATTTTACTTTCGAAAGATGTTAAACTTGTTTTTGTTTACTTGTCTTTTTTAAATCAGGCCGAAACTTTTTACAGTTTCCTTTTTTTTAAGTTCAAGCATAGCAATGAGTAAACAAAAAAATGGCACTAGATATACTTCATCCTACCGAAGGGAAAACATACTAATCCTTCTTCAGTGCCTTTGTAAGCAAAGAAAAGTAGTTTAGGTGGGAAAATCCCCTGCTGCTGGATCATGATGCAAGGTGATTGGTTAAAAGTTGATATGACGTAAAGAGCGATACGGACCAATAAGAAAAGCCCGTCACAAACTTTGATATCATTAAGATGGAAACATGCCTCTTCCGCGCCTTTGTGAACATTGGAGGAGGGGCTTAGCGGAATTTCCAAATGATGAGTGTAATAATGTAAGGTGATTGGGTGGAAATGCACGTGACATCATTGCCGCAATGACCAATGAGAAACACCCACCTCAAACTTAAATACAATATCATAGATTCAGTGATAAGAAACATACCTCCTCCGCCCTTTGTGAGCGAAGAGGAGGGGCTTAGGAGGGTTATCGTCATGATGTTGTGTCATAATGAAAGGTGATTGGATGGAAGTGAACGTGACATCATTGCCGCAATAGCCAATTAGAAACACCCACCTCGAACTTAAATACAATATCATAGATTCAGTGATAAGAAACGTACCTCTTCCGCCCCTTTGTGAGCAAATAGGAGGGGCTTAGGAGGGTTATCTTCATGATGTTGTGTCATAATGCAAGGTGATTTGATGAAAATCGGTGTGATGTAAAGAACGATTAGGACCAAGAAATACCAGAAAGATGCATCGCGGATTGGGATACCTAGAACAAGAAAGGTAAAAGGTCAATGAACTTTGGATAAATACTTATCGATAAAACGTTTACAAATTGCGTGTCTCGTTGTTTATAAAGTCAACAAATTCTCAAGATCACCCAATCTTCCATCTTTTATAATGGCCCTTTTTTCTGGAATAACATACTAAAAATTAAATAGTGAGACATTTAGACGATTGCATAGTCAACATCTTGAATCAATTAATCCAACATTTTAACTACCAGCTCATAATGTTCTCTCCCTTTTCGTTATATAATGTAGAATTGATTTGATACTGAATAATTTTTCTTAACTATGTTTGCATGCATCTCAACGGGCATATGCGTTTTATTCACCTGCCACTACCACTATAATGAATCGTCAATATGTTTCATAAAGCTTTTTTTAGAGGAACATAAGTGATTTTATTTTATTTCAGTAGATTACAAACTGATTTAATCCAAACCCGTATATATTTCCGAGGGCCCTGGTTCATGAAACTTGTTATCAATATAAAATGCTAAATTTTTATGAAAAATTTGCTCTCAGCCAATCAGATGCTACGATTTCTGTAGCTTATAACAGTTAATGTAACTTGTTATCGATTACAAGGTTAATGAAACAAAGATGGCCGCCAACAGATGGCCGCAAAAGTCGAAGATTAGATACGCACCTCTCAAGAGAAGAGGTGTAAAGTGAATGTATATTTCTGTTTCAATTATTTTGTTGTTAAATGTATTTTATAACCGAATAAATACCTCTGAAGATGAAAAAAAAAGAAAAAAAAAGAAAAAAGATACTCACCTCTCCTCTGCAGTGTGCTCAGACCCCCGGCAACGAACCAACTAAGCAACGTCATTACTGTCACGGATACCAGCTGCAGAAATGGCCCGATGTACTGGATATTTTAATTAAAAGGACACGAAAACAGTTATGAGCATAACAACTGCTTATATTGTTATACTTGAGTTATACTGGCTACTTGAGATACAAATCTCCGAAGGAAGACCATTCTAAATTCAAGATAGCACCAAACTCATGTTGTACATCTAGAGAGCATTCATATTCATCAGAATGGCTACAATAATCAAGGTGGGATCCTGATCTACTTTTGGATATGAAAAAAATACAAATATTAACAAAACAAATTGTTGTTAATTTACATCGAAACTCAATGTGTATTTAAACAAGAAACATGAAGAAAACAAATTAATCAGATTATAATCAAGGACCTAAATTTAAATTATCATCGGATGAATATTCCAATCTAAGAACAAATGATTTCCAGCAGCTCATATATGTAAATAATTCTCTATTTATCAACTGAAACTACAAAAACTAAAAATCTAACGAAAATCTTTCCTTATGATATTCTCTTTGAAAAATAATTGTGTAAAAGGTAACAGTTTGATTCTGAATTTATGTATCCTGAAGTTGATATGACATTGCTGCTTTGATAATTTTCCGTATACGAATACCAACAAAATAATAGTGTGAAAGCTCACAAAATTATTTTTTCCTTTACAAGATCACTACCTTCCTTTTCTCTTTATTTTCATAGAGGTGTTGTGGTCTAGTGGATAAAGTCACCCGACAGCAGAACACAAGGTACGGGGTTCAAATCGTAGCCCGGCACTAACGTCCTTTTGGGAAGACGATAATCTGCATTTGCCACTCTCCACCTTCGAACGTTTAATTTAGTTTGTTCATCATTGTGAGCGTCTATAAAATAGCGCATGGAATGGAGCGCATGGAGAATTTGCATCCGATGATAATATATTTGTAAATATGGAGACCGGGCATGTTCCTCTATTGCTCCTCGCCTGTGGAATTCCCTCCCATCATCTATTCGTGAAATTGACAACCTGGACCACTTCAAAGCTTCACTAAAAACTCACATCTTCCTTCAGACATTTAAATGCTAATTTTATTGGAGGAGCTCACGCCTTTGAATGTTTTTTGAAACAGATATATGGCGCCATACAAATGCTGTTCATCATCATCATCATCATGTATTAGGCGCTATTTAAAAGCGAAATATTATTATTATTATTAAATATTATAGGCTTTCTTTGTACCTGTAGAAGTTCGGGAACAAAATGCCAGAGATGACGTAATCTGATGCTCACGAAGACGATGAGGGTGATCGTCATCACAAGCGACATCACTACACCGATCTGTGGTCGTAGGAAAACAAAGAAATACAATAAGAATTGACACGGATTTAAACCATTGACTAAATGTACCTTATGGGTTCCGATTTACGCCTGTGAAATATTCCGATATACTTCAATTCAGTTTAAAAGATGAATTTTCTATGTGTATAGAGGTAAATAATTTTGTTATATATGACTATGCATGAAGACAGCTAAATTATGTAATTAAAGGAAACGAAACAAGCCATTACCAAACGAAAATCCAATTTATGTATCTTTACTATTTTGTCATCACAAAAATAAAAACATATTTCGTAGCTATTCTGTTCTTATTATTTAAAATAACCTAAACCTTTGTTGTACATGTGAGTGAAACAAATATCCATGTTTAAAGTACATGTACATTGGACTAATACATATATTGAATTGAAAAGTCAGTTGTCAACCGGATAACAGCTCCGTCACAGAGTCGAAACAAAAGATTAACATTTTCATGATTACAAAGTCATTATAATAACGATAATTGACGGACTAACAATGAAGTATTATCGTGATCTGATTACCCTTTTAAATAAAAGGTACTCGGAACTCTGTTTAATTAAAGCTGGATACGGACAAACAAAAATACATCTAAACATAAAAAGGCAAATTAAATGTTGTTAACTAATTCAATACAAACACTGCCTGGTGGCATAAACATTGGGGTAAATATCGAACGTGTTCAATCTGCCGTATTCCTCAGAATATACATACAGTACATATCGTTGATGATGATACTGATAATGGTGATGATGAAGGCGATAATGATGGTGATGGTGATGATGATGATGAAGGTGATGATGATGATGATAAGGGTGATGATGAAGGTGATAATGATGGTGATGATGATGAGGGTGATGATGATGATGATGATGATGATGATGATGAAGGTGATAATGATGATGGTGATGATGATAATAATGATGATGATAGTGGTGGTGGTGATGATGATGATGATGATGATGATAGTGGTGGTGGTGATGATGATGATGATAATGATGATGGTGATGGGGAGAAATTTAATGATCACAATGATTATACAAATCATATTAAAACGTACCTTGTGTAACATGTGTAATTGAAGTCTTTCGCTCAGCGCCATGTGTAGAAATCCAAAAATCTAGGACATGGAAAAGAAAATGCAAATCAACATTTAAAAATTCAGAAGTAAAGGGACACATTATGCTTATCTAGGAATGGTTACATTTACAATCCGAAGTTTAATAAATCTTATAATTTCTTAATATTTTGTGTAAAGGTTAAATCGAAAGAGAAGTAAACAAACAAAAAAATCCATCCAAATAACAATTTAACATAATTTGTTATTATCTGACATCAAGGTCAAGTCCATTTGTATTAAAAACCACACAAAACATGATATAACCTTTTACATAAAAAGGGGACTGGTAATAAGGACTAACTCCACTAAAATAACCTCGAGGGTACGCAAATCTTAAGTTGCATACTTTTTCACTTTTGCAAATTTAGTTTTTTTTTTTTAATGAAGATGAACTCTCCAATCAATATTGCGAGTGATGTAGCCTACATGTACAGGTATATGAGGGGGAGGATTGAATACCAAAGTGACAGCAATTATCCAGTAATGGTCAACAGAGGGCGATCTTTCACAATTGTGAGGCTCTACCATTAATCCCCTTTCGTATCCAAAAATTAATAGACAAGGGGCTACCCATTTTTATGTGGGATGTATATGGTCAGCCCTGTGTGCCATAGACAATATTAAAGGTACTATGTACCTTTTGCAGCCAACCTCAAATTCTGTAGAACTTTGCAGGAATTATGAATATATGTATGTCCAATCTGTGAAATTTAAACGTTAGCAGTGTCCTAATATTCAAATTATGCAAGGAAAACCGTTTACTTGCTAGACTTCTCACTGTCAGACACTATTGAGTGACTGACTGGATTTTGTTCTTCTTTGGTAATAACATACATAAAATGAGCTGTAAAAGGTACATTAGCATTTGTCTACATCAATAACCCACTTCTTGTGATGGCCAAAAATAAACTGATTAAATCTTTGAGCAGCATAAAACGTATGACCATTCGGTACAATGGTCCGAAAATCAAGACTATTACTTATTGGCTCTATAGCTCCTAAGTCGATTTGACAACTTATAGTCGTTATTTTCCCACTTGAAGACATTTTCAAGTCCCACCTGTTTTAGGGAAGTTCTAAATTAGTATCATCTTTCAAATGCTGTTGGAATTTAACCTTTTCATTTTTTTGGCCTGCAAATGGGACATAATACCTTTAAAATATAAGGTTGTTAATATTGATAAAATAATGAATGCAAATTGGATTCACAAATCAATGAAAAAGGGAACATCCATTAAAAATTAAAAATCTCTTTCGCATAGTGTTAGAAGAGGTAAAGAGAATTATATGGTTATAATAATCACTTTTGTTTCAAAGGCATACGTACCATGAGAAGCATGATGTAACCAAATGTTACGTAAGAGATGATCTGAAATGTGAAATAGAAAGGGAACCATACTCCCGTTGACTTCCAGAAACCCCTAAAATGAAATTAATAAAAAGAAAATTAACATTAAAATATTTTGATTTTGATTTGATTTGATTTTCTTCTGCATTCATATAAGCACACAGCTTTCCAATAACAATAGTAACATAGAATACCATGAGGATTTTCTTCTAACAGTGAATCATAAATAAGCAAATATAAGCAGAATGGATAAGTAATTTAAAATACAAATTATAGGATAACACACAGCCTTAATTTGTTTAAAGAATGTGGAGAGAAAATGAGCAGAGAAGGATACTGAGTTAGACAAGAAACTATAAATGGTAAAAGGAGTCGACATGAAGTGGTATATAGAAGACATTAAAAAAAAAGCTATTCAGATGCCCTCAAAAACACACACAAACTGTGGATATTCATGGATATTCACCGCGTTCATTGAAATTCATTGCACAGTCCCACACTATCACATTTCTGTCATTACCTTGGCCTATAGCCCTATTACATCATGCGCAAATTGTCGTCATCTAGCTGCTCCAATTTCTATCTTTTAAGTCCGTTTTTGATTAAATGGACATCCGTCAAATAAACTCATTTCCTAAGAACAGACCGAAGTGTTCGGTCTGATGGTAACCTTAAAGGGATAGTTGAGTTTTGTTTTCAGACAGCAAATGCCTTCAAAGTGCATGGTTATCAGTTGCTCTTATTCTTATCTAAGACATTTCTAGTGCCCTTTTATAGAACCTAAAATTGCTATGAAGTTAATTTTAGACCCCAAAATATGTGAAATTTAGCCAATAAGATCATACTAATTCAGCTCCACTTTTAAAAAATACGGTGACCGTTAATTAATTATTGAATTAAAAATAACAATACATGGGCCGGCTGGTTGTGCGTAATATAAACAACACGAAAATGCCAATAAAAAAGCCAAGATCGACATTGGCTGAAATACGACGTAAAAGGCGCTATTTCGTTTTTTCAACGGTTTTTTTCAAACTATATTTGTGGTGGTACTCAAGTATTAGAAATCGTTATATTTCAAGGATATTTCAGCCGTCTCTGAACCGATTTTGATCACACAAAGATGATTTTGTCATTTAAATTATATGTTCTTCAAATTTGACATTCAATTTATCATTCTTTCTCACACAAATTATTTTGGTGGCGCCCTCTGCAACAGAACTCAAATATCCCTTTAACTTTCTCAAAACGTAAAAACTGCCCTTTGCCAACAGATGTTATTTTTCATTGAGGTTTGTATGAAGGGATTCAGGAAGGACAAAGACTTTTTCTATTTGGTGCATGGGAAATCGTCGTGAAGTATAGTTTCATTAATTTTGCCAAATATTTTTAAGAGAAGATCATTAGTTCTTATAATTAAGCCGATTAATAGAGATAGTGGTTATAGATGCTAAAAGAAAAAGCAAGTATCCTTTCAAATATAGCATTTTTTGATATATCATTTTGTTAGCAGATCAAAGTTTCTATTCATCAATGAAAGATTGACCCTCTCCAAAATTGACAAGAAAGAGGCAAAAATACAGAGATCTTAGAAACCAATGAGCTGGTCACCTCTGAACAGCGCCCTCAATGAATTAAGGTTTTCAACAAACGTGCGATGATGTGTACAATGCAAATTATGAATTGTTTATGTATGCTATCCCATCACAATCTTACGCATTTGAATATCATTCCAAAGAGTCCATTTCTATCTTGTTTTAATGGTTTAGATGATTTCACTGATTTGTATTGGATCAGAAAGGTTGTAGAGATAATCAGCTAGCCTTAGGCTGTTGATAAATTCAAGATCCAAAATTTATATATTTCCTCAAATAAATTATTTGAAGGAAAAAACTTGTACATTTGAATTAGGTACGTGGCATTTTTCGTTGAGTATACTTTAATAAAGGGGAAGTCCTCCCTGATATTCAGTTGATTTTATAAGGAGCAGGATTTGTTTTCCCCTCGAGAAAATGTTCAATCACATGCACCCTAAATATAACTATTGTAAACATGTTTCTATACAACCTCTGTATGGAGAAAAATCTATTCCGTCATCAATAACGAAGAAAATAAAAGTTTATGAAATTTCATGTAGGCCTACACAGCAAAATGGAGAGGAGCTCACAAGATAAGTCACAGTGTTGCCAATAATTATGTGTTTGATTGATCGCAACTTCAACAAAAATCTTAACTTTCTTATTATTAATCGGAATTTGCTCAAACTTTCACTCACCTGTTCCTCTCATATTTTTCTTCTATTAAACCAACTTAATATCAAGGCGGACTTCCCCTTTAATGATGTTACTTAGGGTGGACTTCCACTTTAATGATGGTACTTACGCGTTCACACTATCAGCATCATTATCTGAAGAAACCCACAGGAACATATCGAAGAGAGTTGCGAGGAATGTGAACGCCATCACACAAAACCATACGCGCTCAGCCTGAAGGACAAACAGAAAGGAGTTCAAGTTTAATTTTATTTAATTCCAATATAAGCATAAAGACAAATACATAAGATATACAGCACGGAGGCAAATCATTACAAATGGAATCAGGGGTACTATATTATGACCAAGGCGGTCTTGTCAAGATAGTCCTCTTATGAGCAAGGGTGTCGATTTGTATCCGTGGTTGGGGGGGGATGATAGGTGCCAAAATATGGATCAAAGGAAATGGATCAAAGCAACCAAGGGGTAGAAGCGTGTGGCAGGTTGCACCCCTCCCTAAGCGCGTACCCAAGGGGTTGGGTGCAGGGAGGGAGGAGTTTCCCCCTCCCCCGCGAAGCTTTGACGTTTCATTAAATTATTAGAGAAAGAAGACGATTCGTTGGACCGTTATCGACTTTTAATCCTTGTTTGAATCAAGTTCCCCTTCCTCCGCGCGTAGCGCGGAAGCTCTGACGTTTCATTAGATTATTAAAGAAAGAAGACGATTCGATGTACCAATCTCGACTCTTAATCCTTGTTTAAATCAAGTTCTCCTTCCTCCGCGCGTAGCGCTGAAGCTCTGACTTTTCATTAGATTATTAAAGAAAGAAGACGATTCGATGTACCATTCTCGACTCTTAATCCTTAATGTTTGAATCAAGTTTCCCTTCCTCCGCGCGTAGCGCGGAAGCTCTGATGTTCATTAGATTATTAAAGAAAGAATACGATTCGATGTACCATTCTCGACTCTTCACCCTTGTCTGAATTCAGTCCCCCTCCCCCCTCCCGCGCGAAGCGTGGAAGCTTTGACGTTTCAATAAATTATTACGCTTAATCCTTGTCTGAATTCATTTTCGCCCATCCCGCGCGAAGCGCGGAAGCTTTCACGTTTCATTAAATTATTAGAGAAAGAAGACGATTCATTGTATCGTGTCCATGTCTGAGTGCTATTCCCCCCGCCCTCCCGCGCGGAGCGCGGAAGCTTTGACGTTTCATTTAATTATTACTCTTAATCCTTGTCTAAATTCAATTTCGCCCATTCCTGCGCGAAGCGCGGAAGCTTTCACATTTCATTACATTATTAGAGAATGAAGACGATTCGTTGTATCGCGTGCTTGTCTGAACTAAGTTCCTCCCCTACCTGTGAAGCTGTGACGGTTCAATAAATTATTACTCTTAATCCTTGTCTGTATTCGTTTTCGCCCATCCCGCGCGAAGCGCGGAAGCTTTACCGTTTCATTTAATTATTAGAGAAGGGAGACGATTCGTTGTATCGTGTCCTTATCTGAATTCAGTTTTTCCCCTCCCGCGCGAAGCGGGGAAGCTTTGACGTTTTATTTGATTATTACTCTTAATCCTTGTCTGAATTCAATTTCGCCCATTCCTGCGCGAAGCGCGGAAGCTTTCACATTTCATTACATTATAAGAGAATGAAGACGATTCGTTGTATCGCGTGCTTGTCTGAATTAAGTCCCCCCCCCCCCCTACCGCGCGAAGCGCGGAAGCTGTGACGGTTCAATAAATCGTGATTACTCTTAATCCTTGTCTGCATTCGTTTTCGCCCATCCCGCGCGAAGCGCGGAAGCTTTACCGTTTCATTTAATTATTAGAGAAGGGAGACGATTCGTTGTATCGTGTCCTTATCTGAATTCAGTTTTCCCCCTCCCGCGAGAAGCGGGGAAGCTTTGACGTTTTATTTGATTATTACTCTTAATCCACATCTGAAATCATTTTCGTCCATCCCGCGCGTAGCGCGGAAGCATTCACGTTTCATTAAATTATTAGAAATGGCCACTAATTAGGCCCATTAGTGACTACACAAAATATATGCTCTTCCTGGCTATTTGGGAATGTGTCAGTTTGCAACAGAAATGGAGAAACGCGAATTTGTTGAAAATCATGTGATATCACGAACATTTATAAATCACTTGTATGAAATTGAAAATAAGTCATGGTTGGATTTTAATTGGGGGGGGGGGGGCTAGCGCCCCCAAGCCCCCCCCCCCCCTCCACCAGTACGCCAGTGACATAGGGTTACATCAGCTTTTGAATGAAAAAAAATAAGTTGTGACATAATAATCTTTCTCCAAAAATGAAAAATGTTTTAGGAAATATAAGGTAATTAATTGAGTGAACAAAAATAAACAAAGATACAATGACGTGAATTTTAAAGAAAGGTGAACGGAAACAACATAGCAACTAGTGAACTATCTTATAAGTCATACTGATGTCCGAAAATCGTTCTCCTTGTCTCCGATCTCATCACGAATTCGTCACAGAGTTCATCTATGTTTACACTGTCCAGGATTGTCTGATGTGCATTGCAGATTGCTACTTTTGATCTTCGCGTTTAACATTTAGCTTGTTGCTTTTTAACGCTGCGGCTTTGCATTTGGTGCACTGCATTTCTATGATGCTGTTGATTGAACAAATTGAATAAATTCATCAATTCCTCATGAAGCCGTATGAGCGAGAATTCAATTTATTCTTGTCTCATATACGGTTGTCTCATTTACTTCGTATATATGTAATTATGAAAATGAAATAGCAAAATGTGTATATTGATGGTCATCTTGCGAGTAATAACCATTAACTACTCTCATCGGACTCTCATCATTAATTTTTCTCTTCATTTTTAAAAAAAATTTTATGGTGAATTATTGGGGGGATGATTGTACAGGGCATCCCCCCCACCTGAAATATTGGGGGGGGGATATATCCCCCCATCCCCCCGGGATCGACACCCATGCTTATGAGCAAAGGTTAAGTGCTCGAAGCAAGAGGAGAGTATTATTTAAACACTTTGTAACATGAATATGGGAAACAAAATAAACAACAACAACAAATACCTTGAAGGAGTGTATCTAAAGAAAGTCTCCTTGTAGAAAAAAACATTGAACATGATCTAGGTTTCATGAAACTATCAACATCTAAATTATGTGTATAAATGATCAAGATCCGTCTTAAAATTATGGTGGATTCGTATTAATTGCAACTGTGCTTGAGTTCGATATAAATCGCATTTATACGAGAGAATGATATGCGATGATAAAATGTGCGTTTGATGGAAGACCTAGCGATAATAATAATAATAATAATAATCATATTAATAATAATAATAATAATAATAATAATAATAATAATAATAAAAACGGTGGTTATAATAAAATCGCTTGCCACCGAAGTCTCTAAGCGCTATAAGTTCGATAAGTTCGAATCTCCCTCCCTCCCCCCAACAAAAAATAGTAGACGGAGTTCTGATAATCCACAATTTAATCACCTCCTAACATCCGATTAAATAATAACATGTAGGAGGCAAATAAACAGTCAAGCTAATCGTATCACCATATTCTGAAATTCTTATCAATTTATCATCATTTGTAGTCTCAACAAGAATTCGTAGAAAAAGAATTGGTGGATGTATTAGAGAAATAAGTCTTCATCTTCTTTCGAAACTTAAAATGACATATCGAGGCTAAAAGAGATAAGAGCATTATCTGTCACAAGATAAATGCATTCATGACCCTCGCTTCCCAGAAACATCGGATTATTTGTAAAATTTTAAAAGGATTACTTTAGCGTTTCTAGAAACACATATTGCTGGTTTTATATATCTACGTAAATTCTGTTTCCCTGTTTTGGCTCTCTTGCAAATTGACTTCTGAAAGATATTCTAAAGGTAGATTGTGCCATTAACTCTGGGATTTTCACATACGCAAGAACGCGGATCCAGGATCTTCCAATGGGGGGGGGGGGGGGGGGGGGGGCTAACATGTGAAAATCGCGGTGACCGATATTTCGCTGGGGGGAGGGGGAAGGGGAGGGGGGTAGTGAGCACTAAGTAATTAAATAAAAGACCCCCAACCCCCCCCCCCCATACAAAAAGCAAAAGTAAAAGGTAAATTTGTGGTTACCATCTTTTTTTAATCCTTTTTTGGGGGCAGGGGTGGGGGCCCGTCTTTTTAAAAACTTTTTTGACAGGGGGGCGGGCGGATGAACATGCATACTAGCCTCATTTGAGGACCCAATACAAATCAATTTCATTTTATCTCTGAATCCTTTTACTACACGTACATACTTTTACATGTCTTTACCAACTTGACAAGATAATCTAAACATCTATATTCTGACCAATGATAAGCACAGTTGTCAAAGTGGAGATGAAAGTCATGTATAGAAAAGTGCATGATGTTACGAGCTCCTATATCAGCAACATTAGCTGAAAGCAAAATGCCTTTTTTTTTATACTCACCGTTTTAGTGGACATCTTTTGTGTATATGATTTGCGTCTTCTGCATCCATAGCAACACGTAACCCAGCCTGCACAGCATCTTGAGCAACCTCCACCCATTGTGTAAAGCTTGGTGACGTCACTCTTGTTCAGCCACTGATTATGTCAGAAGTTACTGCAAAACATGAGGAACATTATGAAATGTTTATTAGAAACAATAAAATAAGGAGGCGTGATGGATCAGTGGTACAGCTGTGGTCTCATATCTGGGAGATCCTGGATTCGAAACTAAGTTGATATACGCTATCGCGCCTTTGGTATGGCATTAAACCTCGTGACAATGCCCCTCGGATAGGACTTATCGCCTTAGTTCCGTTCGATAGCTTATCTCCGAGATTGTAATTCCTTCCTCCGCAGTAAGGTAAAATAAATCCAAACAAAATATCGATTAATCAATTGAGAATTAATGAAGCTTTAAATAGTCTTTAAAACAAATATTGACCGGATCGGAAATGAATTTTCGTCGGCGTATTTACATTACGTTTGCAATGGGAACAATTTAGCATTTGTTATTGATATCAAGTTTTATGAAACAGGGCCCTGATCAGAGGTTTTAATCGACCAAAATTCTCCAAACTTTTAAACATCTCCTTTAAATTTATCTGTGATTCAGCTTGGAATATCATCAACCCTGGGGAAAACTGGTAATCAAAGCTTCGTCAAAGTTACTTGCTATGACAAGGTCACGGGTAAACCACAGAGCTAATACTCTTCTCACGGCGATGTTATTTTCAAAGCGGATGTATAGTGAAAGCCATAGGGAAAGTTGTGAAATACTGAATTATCGTATTTGTTAAAGTCATAACATAGGCCTAAGTCATTTGGACGTCGCAATTACTTTTGAAGTATACTGCATTCCTACTATTATCGGTTTCGATGTGATAATCAATACTTCAATATTATAAGGTAACATAATACAGAAAACTGTCATTAATGAGTTAATCATACAATGCATTAGCAGACATGAATGTGCAAAGAAACACTTGGCTCGAGAAAATGAAGCGGATGCAAGTTTGCTTTACTTAGTTTGAAGGTGAGTGGGAGCTTAAACTATAATGTACATGGTTAGGCTAAAAACCAAACTTATTTTTCCTAATGCATTGTGTTGATACATCTAGTCAAACACAGATAATACAACATATTAAATGAATCAGATTTAGATAATCTCTGTATATTTATCTAGATGAGGATGGCTTATCGGAGTTTGATTATGATTTGCCTTTGACATACAGCATGTACAATGTCAGGAAACGATTGTGATAAAAAGTGAAAGAAAAGAAAGTATGGGGGAAATAGAGTTGTGGGGGGGTGAGAGAGGGGGAAAGAGAGAGAGAAAGGGAGGGAGAGAAAGGGGAGGGAGGGGGATGAGAGAGAGGCAGAGGGAGAGAGAGGCAGAGAGACACAGAGTGAGACAGAATGAGAGACAGAGTCGGAGAGAGGGGGAGAGAAAGAAAGAGGGTGGGAGGAGAGGGACAGGGGGTGGGGGTGGCTACAGTTTGAGACCGGGAAGGATTGGGTAATCGCCCTTCGTGAAGCATCAATTCACCGGGATCAAGGAAACAAATACTTGAAGGGCTTTAGAGAATCGCATTTAAATACTTTCCATTGTAACTGAAGATACGATTATGTTACATCAAAGCTTCATACTACATGCAGCTTCATAATGATGATACATGCTTAGTAATAAATATGGGTTAAATCATTACAGGATCACGTGACAGTGACACGGGGGGGGGGGGGGGGTGTATTACCGTTACGTACACTAGGCTGCCAAGAAAAACTTATAACACAGAAGCAAAGCATTTTCCATAGTCCTAGCTTATACTAACTGAAACATAATTATAACAAAGCTTTTTTGTATCATTAAGAAAAAAACATGAATACAACATAAGTGATTGTACATAATTTCACAATGTATATAATTACATAATAGGATATAAATATTCCCGCACAACACAGTTACAGCCTTGTCTGGTTTATGATGCATCTTTGCTGAATTTTTGAAAAAAAATATGCTGGTTGATGACCTAGTTTATGAGGACAATGATATTCTCCTTTAAAGGCTATCATATTTTCTTCCTGTTCCGCTATGATAAGTAGTACGAGGCCTCAGCAATTTTCATACGGAATCACTTACTGTCGAATTTAAAAGAAATATTATTTGACCGTTATTAATCACGTGGTGGTTTAGGTACACGCCTAATTACTTTAACAGTTTATCAGGATATTAGTGCACTTTTAAAACATCCTGCGAATGGGGGTTATAGGCATGATTTCCATGCACGTCTTATCCGTTGATAATAACAGTGATAATTATGTTTTATACAGTCGATACGAATTGCACCAATGTTCCCTGTTTGTCGGGAAATACAGGGACATATTGTCAAATTTTTGCACATTATCATTTTGCATAATCTAGCTTTAATAAATGGAAATAGTACTGTTGCAACAACGTTTGTATGAAGATGAAATACATTTTAAAGGATTAATACAATAAATACCATGGTAAAATCAAGAAATGGATCAAAGTGTATCTTTGCCTTGTATATCATTGTATTACCCTGTGTCTTTTTCATCCACCTCGAAAAATTGGCACTCCCTTCTCCCCCCCCCCCCCCCCCTCTCCCTCGTGCCCCCTCGTTGGCTAGGCCTCTGCTAACTACTGGGTATGTCTGTTATCCATGTATCCCGTGTAGAGGCCAGTAGAAAGGGCCACTATTTTGACAAATGACAAATCACATTTGACGTTAATTAAGAAGGCTCTGACAAAAGTGAAGCGTTCTCCAATGTGTCTATTGGATGTATGAGGGTCGATATTACCTACTTATCTTATACTATGCTCTCGTTAACTTTTTTCTGCTGACAACCGGGGCAGAGGCGCTAGGTCAAATCTCACTAGAGTGATAATGATGTCCCACTGTCATTTGGTTATCAGGATCATCGTGAAGTATGTCAAGTTCCATTTTTGTGTCATCGCAGTTCGAACGTCATGATTGACCTGAATGGTCGTGTTAAAATCCTTCACTACCAAATCTATTGCAATTTTGTTAGGGGGGGGGGGGGTGTCATGAATGATTATATGGGTTCTAAAAATTTTGCAATACTAAAGTGGGTTGTATAATATGAAGGCGTATTTATGTTGTTTGGTCAGCGTGAAAGATAATTTCAGAGACCTTTTACTAGAGAACCATTCAGAGCATTTCGGAGTAAAAAGTCTGGTCCGTTCAACCGTCGCCTCGTCCTTGTTTGTCTATCTGTTCCCCTCTTTTTCTTATTTTCTTCCTTTCTCTCTCTCTCTCTCTCTCTCTCTCTCTCTTACCCCTTCTCTCTCTTATCCCTTTCTCTCTCTCTATCTCTCTCTCTCTCTCTCTCTCACCCCCTCTCTCTCTCTCTCTTACCCCATCCCTCTCTTATCCCTTTCTCTCTCTCACTTTCTTCATTCCTAGTCTACCCACGCATACCCTCATGGAGAGGAAATTCTGCAGAACGAAGCTATGTTAACCTACATTGTGATGGAAACCTACTAGCACTCGCGATATCTGTCAAGTCTGTTTTGTAACCAATTCTGGTACCTCCTTGGTGTAACTCAGTTGGATGCATGAATCATGCCTATTTTAAAGAAAAAATGTTACGTGTCTAATGGCCAACTTAAAGCGCTGAGAGAAATATTTTCCCCAAAACGTTTTACCTTCTCTGACACGTCTGTAACAGTGAGGGCTCTTTTACCCTCTCCTGGTTCGGAATCCGCGTATGTGAGTTATCGTGAAATAAGTGATATATCTTTGTAAGATAATAATTTAACACATTTTGTGCTTTCAATAAATTTTATTCGTTTTTAAAGTACTAGAATGATGGATTCCTTTACCAACTGACGAGACAATAATAGTCCCTACTTCTTGTTTAATTTTTAAAAAATTGCCATATTCATAAACCGTGCAATTCCTGGTGATTGTTGTTGTTCTTGTTTTCATTCTTCTTACTCTTCTTCTTCTTTTTTCTTTCTTAGTTTGTTATTAATCGCTACCCACTTGTATATCTTCCCTTTGATAACATTCGTGTCAATTTATCACTGCTAGAACCGCATCATTGAAATTAATCAGCAATCAAAACTACTTCAGTTGATTTTTTACAGCACTTAATAATATCAGTTAGCAATAATATTAATGTTGTTTATTATCTTTACTGTGCTCGTAAACTTACTTGAAAGTCGCATTATAATGGATTGAGAGTCAAGTGAATGATCACGACAGCTCAACTTAGTTGAGAATACACGCTACTCTTTTACACGAACAGTTGACTCTAAGCTTTTTACTCCTACACTGCAAAAAACAGGGTGTTAAATTTCTAACACCAGTATGGTATTGATTTTTTTTTGACACCATTGGTGTTATTTTTAACACCGGTCAAATTTAAGCATGCATTAATAATTACTTGGTGTTAGGTAACATGGTGTTGTTTTATGCTTGGTGTTGAAAGTATCATCACGTGATTTCGTTTAAGGTGGTTGATTGGTCGAATAAGTTTTTACAAAGTGTACGCGCGCTTAAAAATTACTTTACACGTGTTCACAGAAGAATATTATCATGATTTGTTAAGCAAATAATGACAATGCACATCAATTTTGTGATTTGTATTTTCCTTTGGAAATTATTGACCAACAGATTATTTGTCCGATCTTGTTACAATTACATTAACGTTTTAGCAATAGATATATTGATTATAAGATTACTATATAACCAAGAAACAACATGCATATTTATTATATATTCGTGTACCAGCCTGTATCACTTAAATGTTAATCTTGAAATTACTTCAAATGATCTATGTGATGGAGTTAATGCAATGGAGATTAGAATATACCTATTGGTGGACAGTTGCCAACATCGATTATAAATTATCAGTTTACCATTGGTTCTTTTACCCTGGTCGATAATGGTCGATAATAGGATATATGGAATGTGGGACCATTGGAACAACAAGAATATAAACACCAAAAGTGGAATTGAATTTGTTATGATTCCAGATATTGGTGTTAATCTACACCAGTAGGTTGTCCGATATAGGTATCAAGAAAGTGTTAAATTGAACACCCTTGGTGTTAGTTTTAACACTCTGGTTTTTGCATTGTAGTGATGAACACTGGATAGTCTATAGCCTTTTGGTCTACAACCAGTCCGTCTGCTACCCAATACAATTTGTCTATTCCAACATGATCTTCACCAAGTCCTCCTACTATTTACATACTGTCTAATAATCATTCATTATACTTATCATTTGGTCTAATGTCCATCTAGGCTAAAAGTCATTTGGTCTAATTTCAATTCAGTCTAATCTCCAATAGGTCTGCTATTGCTCATTTGGTCTAATCTTTAGTCGATTTAATTCCCAGTTTGTTTAATGCCAATGTTGTTTAATGCCAATTTTGCCTACTATCCATAGGCCTAAATAGGATTTAATAATCATTTAATCATAAATCTAATCCAATGATTTATAAACCATGATATATATGGTAGACGAAATGGTTGTAGACCAAAAGGAATCGGTCCACCTGAGTCAGTTTGTAGGCGAAGACAGAGAGCTGACCAAGTCAACGTAACAGAGCTAAACTATGATCAAGGCTTTAGAAATTAAGGTAAAGTATTAAATCAGAGACTGCGTTCGCAGACTAGGTGTCCGGTGGTGTAGCGCTCCACTACTTCAACAAACTAAAAAGAAAGGAATTTTCACATAAAAACTCTCCGACACTCAAAAGTTGCAATGGAGTAACACAAGAACAACATGATTGTCTGAAAATGATGTACACCGAATTGGTTGTGCTTAATTGCCATGTAAACGAAGTCCTATAAGTCCTTTCTAACACCAGGGATTGGAAATTTGGAATACGATTCCCGCCGCAATCCCCAGGATCAAGGCCCGGATGTTTGGCAGGTTGAGTAGATCTGAGATCTATCCATATTTCACGCTTTCCGACAAAGATTTAAAATGAAACAGTATGAGTGCGGTTTTTTAAAACAAGTTTTGATTTTAAAAGTTTGTTGAACTGTGTATCCAGAGGGTATTTTCAGAATTATAGAGAAGGGGCCTGGAGGGAGAGAGAGATAAAGAGAGAGAGAGAGAGAGAGAGAGAGAGAGAGAGAAGGAAAAGCAAATAAAAAGTGAGAGGGTGTAAGGAAAAGTGGGGACAGAGAAAAGAGGTGAATGAAATAAATTACATCAACGTAAAAAGTGTGGCTGTAAAAAGAAGAGAGAGATGAGAGAAGAGAGAGAGAGAGTACGAGAGAGAGAGAGAGAGAGAAGAGAGAGAGAGAGAGAGAGGGGGAGAGAAGAGAAAGAGAATAGAACAATGTTAAAAAAAGGAGGGAAAGGACGAGAAAAGAATGGAGTTATTGGCAAATGGAATCATAGGAATGAGTGGTGGAGAGAGAAAGACGAAGAGTAGTAAACAGAGAGAGAGAAAGAGAGAGAGCGCCTGAAATGGATCAGAGATGTTTGCTATGCAGGAAATATAGAAAAACTAAGCGATTTCGATGTTTTGTTCACGCACACTTACATGGAAACTAAAAGGGAAACCCCATTACTGTACAAACAAATATTGAAACATAAGGAAAAGACACTGGCCAAGGTCTAACTGGGAAATTCTAAATATAACTTTGACATTCAACCATGCAGAGTCATGCAACCTCACCATTTAAAGGATGTGATCTTGAATATTAATAGTCCGAGAGAGAAATAGCGCATATAAAATAAGCCGATGAATGTTGCCATAAAATCCTTAAATGAGCATATGCTAAACACAATGTATATTATGTGGACGAATAAATGAAATTGAATTGGCCATTTTCGTAATGTTATCAAATATCAAATTGCATACATTAGTTGTTGCTAGTTTGGAAAAGCCTTAAGGCTTGCCCTACCTTACAACACGTAATAAATGCAATCCGCATTCTGACTATTGAAATACAATTATTCGTAACAGCTGAATGAAATGATAATGTAACGAGGCACTTAACAAAGATTTATGCATTACATTTGATTACATTACGAAAATTGCCTATTGAATTGAATTGAATAAATAAGTGTAGTCAAGGTTTTAAGAAGCTAATCATATAAGTATTATTGAATTTATGTTGACAATCGGAAAACTATCATTATATATCACTGTAGCGTGAGGAAAACAGATGTTGTATATATAAGGGTTGAAAGGCCTCACAAAAATAAATTAGTAATAGGTATTGATATATTAACAACGAATGATTTAATAACATTCTTTCTCTTGTAAATCAATTTAAAGAGGTAGTGAGACCTCGTAATACAAAAACAAAACCAGAAGAATTTTCCATGATTTAACCACTTCCTGCATGTTCGGAAAGAAAAAAAGTGAATACACATCATTTCCTTAGCTTGTTTATGAAAACTAAGTATGTTTGGTCGAAACCTATATTAAAAGCTCTCTCATAAAAAAAAAAATGTTTCAGTCTAAGAAATATATTTCGGCCATGTCAATGACACATCGCATATTGGCTTTGAAACATGGAAAGTTTGAAGTTTAAAGTGGAAGATAGTTTACTGCTGGGTGAAGTAGGTCGAGATGAAAGATCTGTCCCTTATCGCTGAATGCGGAGCGAAACACCGTTTCCTTTTTCTTGCTAGCTAGCTAGCACCCACACCTGGTGAGCAAGAGCGGTGACAGCGCTGAACGAGAGTCCATGCAGGCATTGAATGGGAACGAAGATGATGATGGTGGTGATGAGGATGATGATGATGAGGATGATGACATTGATGAGGATGATGATGAGGATTAGGACGATGATGAGGAGGAGGATGAGGATGATGATGAGAATGAGGACGATGATGATGATGATGAAATGATGATGATGATAATGATAATGAGGATGATGATGATAATGATGATGATGATGATGATGAAATGATGATGATGATAATGCTAATGAGGATGATGATGATAATGAGGATGATGATGATGATGATGAAATGATGATGATGATAATGCTAATGAGGATGATGATGATAATGATGATGATGATGATGATGATGATGATGATGATAATGCTAATGAGGATGATGATGATAATGAGGATGATGATGATGATGAGGAAGAGGATGAGAATGAGGAGGACGAGGAGAAGTAGGAGATGGATGATGATAGTTATGATAATGATAATGATGAGGATGAGGATGGTGATGGTGCTGGTAGTGGCCATGATGATAAGGATGGTAGTGAACTAGTGATGATGGTGATAATGAAGGTGATGATGACTCCAACGTCGAGGGACAAAATAATGTGCAAACATTGACCCCGAGACTTTCTCGAATGATGATAAAGTTTATAATTAAACCATAGTGCTCCTTATTGTAATTTGTAGGTTATTTTGTAATGTTTTTTTTAAATATGTTATTTTTTAAAATATGTTTATCATTGTATTTTGTTTGTTATAGCGCTTCGAGACTTCTGCGGTAAAAGCTTTATAAGCACCGTTTGTATTATTTTCATTATTATTGCTTCAATAATTCCTTTGCATATCTCTTATGCATGTATCATCACTCCATAAAGTACATTTATGAAAGTCATGAAAGACCGGAAATTGTGTCTACAGATGTAACTATCTTAACTCTGTCGTCACCACTCTCCTAATCAATGCCCTAAACTCATTACCAGCTCCATATATAAAAAGAACATGGATTTGCTCTCGCCCGTCGAATGATTATATTCTTCATATCACCACTACAGCCACGGTTCAATTTCATCATCACGTAAGGCTTGTTTTGCAGAAACATCGATGACTTTTTCTTTATACTTTAACAAGAGACACAAACAAATATCATGACTAATTCTAAGACATTCTCTAAAAGCTAGACGCTCATTCAAACCAGCTTAATCTACTCGTATCCTCTTCTTCCTGGTTTCTATATGACCTTAATGCAACTTTCTCTAACATTAATGTTCTGTAAGGCGAAGTAGCGGACTAGCGGGAAAATGTTTTTTTTCAGGCAAGCGTCGAGGATTTCTCGTCCCAAAGGTTCCTTACATTTTATAATGAATTTTGAACGTCATGATGCTACTCTCCTTGTTTATCACATCAACTGCTACAGCTGATACTTGTACCATGTTGACTACTTCTACTACAATTTAAATCACTACGACTCTTCAATAACTTCAGAATTTCTCGATTACATTATTCCGCAATAAAATAATTTATTATATTGTTTCTTTTGAACTTGTTAACGTTTCCCATTTTATTAGATATTAGATATTTACATAGAAGAAAGACACTCTTACTCTTAGATCAGACAGAGTGTCCAGTCATGGTCAATGGATTCATGACATCTCCACCCCAAACATATCAGGTTTCCATTACTCAGTCTATGAAATTGAATATCAGTGTTAACGATCTAATCTGCAGGTCTGTGCACATTGCCGCTTCTAAAATATCGGCAATAATTATATACGATAGAATGCTTCTCCTAATACTCTCTCTCTCTTTATCCTTTTTCGTCTGAAGTTCTTTTTTTATTCATCTTTATTGTATTACTAAAACAATAATAGTCATTGTTACTATTATTATCATTATCATCGTTGTCCTCAATGATGAAAGTAATATAATTGTTTGTTTTTTATCTTAAATAAACCACGAAATAGCAGCAGCAGTAGCAGCAGCAGCAGCAGCAGTATTATTATTATTAATATTTTTTACAAGTGGTGGTGGTGGTAGCAGTATAAGCAGCGGTATAGCAGTAGCTGTAATCATAGGTGCAGTAGCTGTCTATTAGTAATAGGCGCAGTGACATAAATATAATGATGGGAAAACAGTTGTAGTTTTCATCGTTATTATCATTATTACCAATACCATTCTTGTTGGCAATCAGCATGCAAAATGATTTCGCGTGTGCCTCAAACAATCTGACAATGCGAACGATCTAGTCTATGACCACAGTCACGCACTTGCACTATCTCATACCCGATAATCTGTCGCAAGTAACAAGTGCGTCTTCAATCAGATATATATATCTTATAGCAACACCAATACTGATAATTATGATGGTTGTTACATGATATAGTTTACTTAAAGCACCACGCCTTCATATCGAGTGAAAAAGTGACCGTATATTCAGACTCTGCACCCCATATCAAATGTATGACCAATCCCATGTTTTAGTCATGAAAATAACCCCGGAACATTTCGTTATAAACAGGAAACAACGAACATAGTTACGTGCACCCCTCCATTTCATGGGAAAAAGAAACATTTTTGTGATGGTTTTCTAGCGAGCAATTTATTCAACGTGTGCATGCATGATGAGGGTAAATTAAAAGTGGTAAAAAAAAAACCAGATCTATAGTAAAGTAGTACTAGTAAAGTAAAGGTATGTTAATTGATGTGTCTAATGAGAAAAATATCCCCTAAGGGGATATTTTTTCTCATTATTTCTTTGTTTGATTCTTTTTGCGATTGTGTCTTGAGGGGGGTAAATATATAAAATTTTCAACCATTTTTAATTACTTATTATGATGAAGTTCCCGACACTTTGGTATGTCCCATTAAATTTTAAACAGTTCATCTAAATCATAAAATATGCTGGCAGGTGCCTTCCGCTCGTGAATGTAATAAGCATTTGTTGCCATTTACTACCTTTGCTGAAACGCGATGTACAAAGTCTATGGCAGTCTCTATTCATGTTGTTAGTGATACTTTATTGATTAGATCCTTTGACGTGCAGTTAGCTTGTTTATACATGACTTCGGAAGTTCACTCATTACATCAAGGCTGTGATACAATCTAGATCATTTCGTGATCATAACAACCTGTTTCACAAAGCTCTAGATTTGTTTTAAGACATATGGTACCGAATTCTAGAAAAATGAATTTAATGAAATAGTGCAAATCCATGAAAACAATTAATTGTTGATAGAGCAATATTTATGCCCTCTTTAAATGTACCAGAGTGAAACTATACCCTGTAAACAGGTATATTAGGAATCGCTTTGTTTTTGGGTTTAAATAAACGCTCACTAAAATTGGAATCCAGTCTAAAAGAGTAATTTAGACCACTACTTCGAAGTGGATTCCACTAAAATATTTTGTGTATTCAATTTATCAAAAAAGGATCTCTAATTTTACTCCCCCAAAAGTGGCTTTCTACTCATCTGCATGACGAAAGTATATTTTGGTTGATCAAGATGATTATTGTAAACTTCCGTTTCCGATAATGGGTAATATAAAGGGAAGAGAATTTCCTTTGTTTCCTTAATCTAAAGCGATTGTCATTTCCCTGAAGCGTAAGTATGTGTAAATCAGTAATTCTGACGATATAGAATTTCAACTGTTTTCCTGTAAAATGTAATGCTCTAGAAAAAATAATGTTAAATTCTTATTGTAACAATGGGGCTTTGATGCATAGACTCTTCCCTCAAAACACATTCAATGTTAATTTGTCTGGCATGCAAAGAGCTAATCGAGATTGGGCATTTGTAGTAAAATGAAACGTTTACTGACAGCGACAGAATACAACAAAAGTTTAATTCTAAATCTGCAGCAAATGTTTTCATTCGTTTACAAAAAAAGAAGAAAAGGAAATAAGGAATTGAGCAAAGGAAGTGTGTCACTTACCTCTTAAGCAATGTAGTATTCCTCCAAGAAACGTTCAATGTATCCAAAGTATAAAATCCATAGAAAAATGAAGGGATCCTGAACGAAACCAACTGTCCTGTAAGAGACAAGGAATAGATTTGAGAGAGAAAACGTTAACGTCGGTTCACTGTATGAGTCCAGAAGTGCCTCTACTGAGAACTTCTGAAGGAACAGGGGCAGAATCTATCTTGGGATTCTCAGAGAGAGTCGAGAAGACAGGAGGTAAGGAGGGAGAGAGAAAATAGCCGTAAACGCTGTCTATTAACCCTAAAAAGTGGAGGAAATTTAAAAAGGAAGTGCGTAGTCTGCCACCAAGACGAACGCAAATATTTCATGTGGGCGCTTAATTCTTGCGGTCAGCGCGCGGTTTTTGAGGCATGATACATAGCTCTCTCTCGCTTTCTTTCTCCCTTTCTCTCTCATTTTTTAGTTATGGAGGAAAATATTTATTTCTTGCGCGACGATTCAGGATGACATCATAGCTTCTCTTAGACTATTTACGTTTCAATCGGTTGCTATGGTTAACAAATCAAATAGTAATGTGGTTTTCGTTTTATTCAAATTAAAAGTAGTATGATCATGAATTTGGGATCGAGTGCAAAAAGTGTGAGTGGTGAAGCTAAGATTATTTTGCCTCGCGAGGGGCGACAAAGTACATTAATTAATGTCCCTATGCACCCCTTGACTGAATTATCATGTAATAACAAGGTAAATAGAATGTCAGATTTACCGTTTGACCATGATTGCAAAATGTATTCTATTAATTTTATTATTGGGTAGTATCTAAAGATTAAGACAGGAATAGCTGAAACATGCATTCAATTGACGAATGTAACATTCGAGTAATATTTCATTCAAAAGGTGGGAAAACGTGAAAAAATAACTTTCAAAGCTTGGACTGGAGACTATCGACACTCTTCTATATACTTCTTATAATGAACCGTTGCAGCATCTGCAAGATGTTGGCGATGTAAACAGGTTACAGTTGATAGGGAGGAAACTATGATTAACTCAACACCCGTGTTGAAAGCTGTAAAAGAGTTAGAAAGAATTGTAAAAAACAAGTCTCCTCTCCGCCTAGTCGAAACTCTCGGACCGGAATCTGTATTGCGACATGTTGGATTTATAAAGTCACTACATATCGTATGCAAGGACATTAAAGAGAAGGTTGAGTTCTGGGAAGAGGTGAACAATAATTTGTGAGCGTTGTCATTGTATTATGCAAGTGTGGAAGGACATCTGATAAAAAAAATGTTCCCTGAAATGCATGGCTCTTCAAATGCCTTGATATTCTAAATATGGTATGTAACAGCATTAACAATCGAGACAGATTTTTATGCCACATGATCTTGTAGTCCCGTATACATCTTTCTGTGTACAGTGCTTGTAACTTTATCAAGACTGGGCCAAATTTCGTATCATTTTGATGATTCCAGAACCTTATAGTACACACCACTACTTATATGCTAGATGGTCAACCTTTTCTGATCAATTCCACACCGTTTCTTTCACAATGCAATCGCATGACCAGAACTCGACTTTATCTTTAACAAAAAGTGTGTTTGTCTCAATGATTATGAAGCAGAATTTGGTTGACAACTCTTTTTTTTGATGAACTGGTGTGTTTTTAAGGGGAAGTCCACGTTGATATTAAGTTTGAAACTATTTTGATATAGCAGCAGAAAAATGAGATAAACGGGTTGTGAAAGTTTGAGCGTAATCCGATTAAAAATAGGAAAGTTATGAATGTTTAAAGGTGCAATCAATCAAACACAAATTGGCAACCCTATGGCGTATCTTGATATAATTGAAAGCAAGCAACCAAGGGGACCTACGTCTTCTCCGATGGACTTTAGTATTAAATGATGATCAATGCCTTACCAAAGGGCACTAGCGCATCGATTTGGTTTCGAACCCAGGCCCCCTCGGTTACAAGACCACTGCCCTACCACTCATTCTCCCCTTTTCTCTCCCTCCATATATTTCGCTTTCATTCTCCCTTCATCTCTCTCTCTCTCTCTCTCTGTCTCTCTCTCCCCCTCCTTCTCTCTCTCTCTCTTCCTCTCTACCTTTCAATGTGGATTGCCCAAGCAACGAGGCCATCTCTTTAACAGTTAAAGTGAATAACAAATATCAATTTTATTCATAACGACATCTAACCGTTTTCTTCATGGAGATCAAAATAGAAGCTTCAATAAATGCGATTCTGGCTCGCTTTCAAAGGAGCAAAGAAATTATTTAAAACAATTGAACACAGCATGTTAAAGCTAACACGACTAATAAGTGTAATTGCAGTTTAGCATGTATGGCCTCCACTAATGACAAGACGATCGATCTGATTTTTCCGTACAATTAATTCATTTAATTCCACTTAAAAAATTAATGCGATGGAGTAGACCTATGTAATGAACATATTTCGTAATATTCTACAAGTTTTGTTATCATTGTTGTTCCTCACTCCAGCTGGATCATGCGAGTTCCAAATGTCCTGCTAAATCTCAACAATCAAGTTTGGATATGGTCACTTTCTTTCTTGTAGAATGTTGGTCCCCTGGAATTTATTGTATACTTCCTTTATTGTCAACTATGTTATTCTATTGTTAATGTTATTGTATTTCAGTGGAACCTCTCCTTGACGAGTCCAGTCTCGGTTTTTCTTACATGATATAAATATAACCTTGGTGCATATCAGGGTGAGTCTTAACTGACTAGAGTGAGGCATTTTCTTTGTGTTGTGCTGTTTTTGTTATATTTTCCTGTGTTGTACCGTGTTCTGTAAATATCAATTTACTTTATTGATGTAATATTATTGAAAATATGTTATTGTCGTTGAGTTTCATTTTCAATTAAAAAAGAGAGAAGAAAACAAATCAAGTTTTGATAAGATCACTACGATCGCAAAGATGTTTACAAATCAATTTCAGTAATCGTGTGCGTAGCCTACATGGAAATGTACAAATATGACCCTTGACCTGTCACGTGATCATAACACGATTTCGATAAGCAATACAATTAACTATCGAAATTGCCGTTTAGTTGATTTATATGAATGTCTTTAATCTATTTCATAAAAATCAATTAATGTCAATGTACACAAAGACATGACTAATATATTACATAACACAGATGCTTTAATTAAACTTGTAAAGATAATTAATTATTCCAACATCGACGTAGATCCGACATATCCTATTGTTAAAACTGTCAGAATCATTACAATGACATCGAAAGGCTCGAAAGAATATCTCATTAGTTCTGACTGACACAAGATAACGACATTACGCACTGCTGTGATAACTAAATATTTAATGCGACTTCCGACTAAACTTCCATCACATAAACATAGGTTGTTGTCATGGTGATAGAGGCGAATAAAAGGCCCATACCCAGTCAACTGACTCGAAAGCACAATATTTTTGAAGTTTCTATACAAACTAAAAAATCACTGGGACTGGTAGATTTGCAGAAGAATTAAAATATTGTGAATTTTTCTCGTCGGCATAATGAGTTTTTGATCTTTGAGTGGGTTAGGGAGCTATAGAAAATCACAAAGTGCACACCACATCACAAAGTGCGAGATTTGGTTGACTTGGGGTGCAAATTTGCCACCACAGTTTAAGGACTGCACCAAACTATAGAGGCATATTTTCGAGATTACACAAATTATCGGTGCAGAATGTTCTCTGGGTGCAACTTAGCACCCTTCGGTTTTCAGATTATAACAAACCGTGACTAAAATGTATCTTGGGGTGCAAATGGTAATGGTCTCGTATCCGGCAAATGATCCTTATTTCCTTCTCAGTGAGAACAGAAATATTCTAAGAAAACCAACTTGATCGACTGGTCAGCTGGTCACTGGAAAGACGACATTAAAACATCACATGCCAGGGCAGTGAGATATTGTACTTTATAAATGCTTTAATCGCATCAAGGGGGTACTAGATGGCATTCTGTATAGTAGCCCTAAGTGTAGGCCTTCTTCATCGCTGTCTTTTTTAAAGCCCCACTGCACTACTTATACCTTATTGCGCCCTCTATATAGCAAACAATGCCTAACCGGTGCCTGTTGGTCCCCATGATCCCCTGTTCCTTGTGTTAATTGAGAGCTGATTTGATGAGGTCTAATCCCTCCTGGCTAAACTAGTGCAGATGGGCTTTAAGTATTAAAACTGTCGAATATAATTATTTTCTTCTCACATTCACTTTGCAGCTTGATCTATTGGTGCATTGAAGGTAGACGAAGATACGCACTACCCATCAGGGATATTCGAATAGTTACGTAACATAGTAGACATAGCATCAATGAATGAACTAAAAAACAAATGACCCTCCCTTCCTCGGAGAGGCATTCATTATGTGACATAATTATGTCGAAGCTCCTTGATCGCATTCGGTACAGTGATATGTCCTGACTTGCATTCGCAGTAGTTGACAGGTATGCCCTTTGAAAGATGTTTCACAAGGCACTATGCATTCGAATATCAAACTACCGCCTTGTGAACAATTTCTGAACACTTACATGTACCAGTATATAACAAACAACATCACATAAAGTTGGTTTGGAATAGGGTCTATTTTCTAAACGTTAAAGCAATTGGGGTCATGTCATCTGGGTCATCTTTAGCTGAGAATTTAGCATAAAACTAAATAATTTTAAACGTGTGAAGTATCAATAGACGTTTATGCATGCCGCTTGTGAAATATATTTCGTGCATTAAAAAAAGGGAAATGCCACAACTTCGACCGGTCTGAAAAATGAAACAAATAATGGCAAATTTCGAGACAACTTAATTACATGCTTCATTGCACTCTCTGAATGTTTACCAACACGACCGCGACTACGTTTGATATTGCCTGGATTATTTAATTACTACAATTAATTTAAGGTCAACAAACTGTGCGCCACGTACAGGTTTGAATCATTATGCAGATTAAAGAATGGTGTCATGACTTATGGTAAAGAGTACCGAAGTGTGACGTCATATTAGCCAAGTTGTCAAGGTTGCTGGTTCCAAACAATTTTAAAGGCGTGGTGATCACACCAGCCCCAAACATTGAATTTGCCCTGCTCCAGCCCGTTGCTTGAATGATGTCGCGGTGAACCTCATGCGAGGGCTCTGTTGTTTGGAACCAGTAAACTGAACGACGAGCGAATATGACGTTAGCACTTCGGTACTCAATACTAGCTAGCGCACTGGAATGGCTTTGAACCAAGGACCTGCACGTCCGAAGACCTCTACTCTGACCGTTTTGATATCGCGCTGCCTAGCCTCCTAGGGACACAAATAATTGAATTATTTAAAGAAACAGTCATTTTAATTGGTCATTTCTAATTCGTTTGCGTCATGTTTGTCGACTTCGTTCATTATGATCATCTTCCGAATGTCTGATTTTCTTGAGGAGGCGCGATGGCTCAGAGGTAGAGCAGTGGTCTCGAAGCCGAGAGGTCATGGATTCGAAATCAAGTGAATGCGCTCGTGCCATCTCCTTCCATTGAATTTGAACCGTACTTTTAAATGAACAAAAACTCAAAATAGCTACACTAACAAACAAATACAACCATGTGAAAGTCATTAGAATCATACAAGATTATGTTGAACAAAATTTGTTTTCCTTCCCGATGATTAATCAGATTAGATTCTACAAATCGATAAACTACAACAAGCATTATCTCTTTGAAATCAGTCACCATAAAAACGAATCCTAGATCAAGATTTTCGTGACATCTGTAGAGTATCATTCTCACTCACATGGGACAGATCAAAATGATATTATTACACGTGCAAACGATTTCTTTTAGGATATAGGCACTGCCAATATACCCGCCTCTGTCATCCTCAAAATGTAGGAAGTATTGCTTATTTTGACTCGAAGTACGAAAGTGTTATTATCGCGTTCAGTCTTCCATAAATAGATTATAGATCTATACGATTTAGAATACTTGATTCACAGAGGTATTGAAATGCATTGTACCTCAAAATGAAGTCATATCTGGAAAATGCGAGTATATAGTTCAAGTAAATTAAAGTAAATTATCGTTTTCAGAAATGCTAAGGACAAAATATTTGAAATCACAGCTAAAACGTAATTAAATTCAAACGTAATGGTGCAAGGATTTTACAACAAAAGGAGGAGGGGCGGGCCGGTTCTCATCTATTTCATAGTTTCACATGAAGCCTTGTAGAGTTAATTCTTTCATATTAGTCAGGGTTCGGCTTCTCAAACCAGGCCTATATTATATTGCGAGAATCAAGTATAAGTAGAAATAAAAGCAGAAACATTACTCTTATCTGTTTGTATGCTTTAATATTGTTTTGTTTATTGTTTCTTCTTCAAATCTATCAATGTATTTTTTTTTGTAGTTGTTTGTTTTCAAGGCAAACATCAAAAGTAGATAATTTAAATTGGAAGCGGGCGGGAGACAAGGAAATAAGAGTCTGTTCTACTGGGTCGTACATACATGTACTGTATACGTATTTGGAAAGGTTAGTTTCTACTGATCACAATCTTACAGCAATGTCGGGAAATATCATTTGATGGCGACAAGATAACTAGCCAATCCCTTTCGATATCAAGTCACGATATGATATTTACATATCCTCTTCTTGATTTCAAAATAACCTTTATCAATATATGAGATCGTGTAATCATAATAAAATTAAAGAATGAATTCTCCGAAACTTATCCTGAACATCAAGTTTGCAGCGCACGTGAATAAGGTACATGGTCCATGGGGAAGCACTCTGGACCAGAGGCGTATAGGTAAAGAGTAATATGAGATACGTGCGCCCCCACCCCCCCCCCCTCCCCCCATCGAATGGGGAAAAGGAGAAAGGGAGAAAAATATGGAATAATGAAACGGAGAAGGGAAAGGACAATAAGAAAATGATAACGACAATGCACCTGCCTTAAGCCCCTCTCAGATCGATAACCTTGTTAATTCAAATGTTATTCATTGAGGATCGAGCATGGAGTAAGACAAGTGCCCCATCCCCATTACGTCAGTAGCCCCCTAACTGGCTGACCATACCCTAAGCCACTATACATTGGGCGGAGGGGGGGGGGGGGGAGTGGTTACAAATCGTAATTAAAGGGATCCGGTAACTTTGTCTCAGATTCTGAAACAAAATTCTGGATTTAGCTCATGATGCAATGATAATTATAAGTCAGGAACCCCATGAATTTTACAAGCCGATCGCCTGTCTGATTATCAAGATATTTATGATTGGAATTACAAATTTTGAAAACCGTTCGCCTGACGGTTTTCATAACACTACAGTCTATTGGGGAAAACGAGTATGGTAAAACCGGTCACTCAAAGATTTTTACCTCTTTTGAGGCACTTCTTGATCATTTTGAAGCGCAATTTTTTTAGGGCTTCAATATTACACCATATCACAGACACTGATAACACGTAGGGCCATGCATCTCAGATTTAACATTGTTAAACGATCCCTTTAAAATAATGTTCTCGACAATTTGATCAGTATAATTTGATTCTTTTTTGTGATTTGTCATTATTGTCAAATATTTGTTAGTAGATATTTTATTTTGTTTTACATTTGTTTGTCAATGTTAATGTGATAATAATATTACTTGATTTGTTTAATAATATGTACGGACTCGTTGAAAAGCAGTCTGTTTCGACTGGTTGTGAGTTTTTACCGTGAATATATAAATACGATACGTTACAACACATGGGGCAAATGTTAAAAACATGCGCAAGTCATTTGTTTCCTGCATGAGCTACCTTAAACGTACTATGTTCCATTTGCAGCCAACATCAAATTATGTAGAACTTTGCTGGAATTATGAATATAACACGTATGTCCTTTCTGTGAAATTTAAACGTTAGCAGTGTCCTATTATGCAAGGAAACCCGTTCACTTTCTAGACTTTACTGTCAGCCACTATTGAGTGACTGACTGACTTCATTTTTTCTTTGGTAATAACATACATAACGTGAGTTGTAAAAGGTACATGAGCATTTGTCTACAAGAAACCACTTCTTATAATGGCTAAAATTTAACTGATTAAATCATTGCGCAGCACGACGTGTACAACATTCGGTACAAGGGTCTGAAAATCAGACTATTTACTAGAAGGATTGCAATCCCTAAAGTCGATTCGACAACTAACTGTCGTTATTTTCCCACAAAAGACAATTTTAAGCCCTTTCGTTTTTAAGGAAGTTCTAAAATAGTATTATCTTTCAAATGCCAGTGGAATTAAACCTTTTCATTTTTTGGGCCTGCAAATGGGACATAGTATCTGTAAATGATATGTTTTTTAGGAGGGGTTCTAGTATAATATTTGGGGGTTTGGGGCTTCTGGGGGCCATGGGGATTCTTGCATTAATTGTATACATGTGCCACGGAAAAAAATGTTGGGGCCTTGATCTCCACCCCCCCCCCCCTCCCGAAAAAACAACAACAACAACACAGAACCGCTACTGATGTTATTTTTGGCGGCAAGACCGGCCTCATATTATCATCGACAAAATAGAATGAAAACTTGGCTCCATAACCTCAACATCCTAAAGAAAATGCTATTTTAGGCAGCATCACATGAAGATAGAGGGGGAGGAAGGGAGGGAGGGAGGGAGAGAGAGAGAGAGAGAGAGAGAGAGAGAGAGAGAGAGAGAGAGAGAGAGAGAGAAAGAAAGAGAGAGTACAAAAATAGAGTGAAACTAGCAACCTAAACAAAAAATATTTTGGACGGCAACACCGACTTCATGAGAAAAATTGTTTGGAAAGTTGGTTCTACGACATCACCTCAGCATCGAAAAATACATCTGAAACTTGGCCCGACAACCTATAGGTATTTGTCGTCGCCTAATGTGATGATAAGCGTACACGACAGCGTTGACCTACTCAACATCCGTTCCGATGTCGAACAGGCAAGATAAACCTCGGCCCCATCTCGGCATAACAGCTGTTTCCAGCATTTTCACACCTCACCACTTTGGGAAGTGGACTTCTTGGTACGTGTAAAATGGGGTTTTATTGTTAGTACCTGACCTGTATTTTTGTCTTATATTTGATAAAAGAAAAATTAATATCAAATATAGGATCTTCTTGTTCATGTTGATGCAATAAGCAGGATAATTTCAATGATGTTGTCGTTTATTGTCTTTTGCTTGGTAAACCAATCTTAAGTATATGAACCTTGTTCGGTCGATCCCATCTCGAAAAGTTTAGAAACTTTTTTTAAATTTTAAACTCTCCGTTTCCTGAGGAGAGGGGGGGGGGGGGGGGGTCAATCATTTTCATTTTTTTGTCTTCATCAGCAATTTAACATTTCACCGATTCCCTCCGACCCCAACTATATAGGATATGCTATAATATTAATTTCAAAAGAAGAAATATAAATGGTCTGTACTGTTACAATAAAGATGAGAGGCATTTGACGTCATTTTAAACGCACCAAACAATCATACAAAATGTTCAATTTAAAACAATTTTGTACAACAACTCCGAGTATGTAATTCAATCAATAAGACATCGCTCACCTCATGACATAAGTCCACTGTTGTGTCGTACTTGTCACCTCAATGTTATGAAAATCAATTCGATTCGGAAGTGGAAGCGGAAAGTCAAATAGGGCGAATAATTATTCAAAATGGGGACAAAGGTGAACGGGGAACAAATCATGACGGAAAGATGGCATTGTGTCGCATGAAGTAACAATAACAGAAAGTCAACGTAGGTTTCGGTTATTTTTTTTGTAGGCTATGATTAAACCTGTGAACCAAAAGTAGCATGAACTGAAATTAGGGATCATTATTATTGAGAGCATAGATGCTTATCCAGAGCATCACATAATGCAAGTGACCTCCTCTGCCCCCCTGCCCCTTTTTCTCTCTGGTTACCTCTCTCCTGTGTCTTTCTCTTTCCTTTCTCTCTCTCTCTCTCTCTCTTTTTATCCCACCCTCCCCTCTCCGTCCCTTCTCTCTTTTCTCTCCCCATTGTCATTCTTCTTCTTCTTCTTCTTCTTCTCCTCCTCTTTCCTTTTCTTCTTACTCTGTCTCTTCCTCTCAGAATCTCTCTCTCTCTCTCTCTATTCTTCCCTCTCCTTCTCTTCTTCGTTTATCCCCTCTCTTCACTTCTCAATCTTAAAAAAAATAATCATAAAACCTGTTCCCTTTCTCCCCCTTTCTGTCCAGCTCTCCTGCTCTCCTTTCTCTCTGCCTCAGTTTCCTATCATATACCTGTCTGGCTGCCTCTCTCTTTCTCATTCTGCCCCCCCCTCTATTCTCTCTTTCTCTCTCTTTCTCTCTCTCTCTCTCTCTCTGTCCATCTCTCTCTCTCTCTCTGTCCATCTCCCTTTCCATCTCCATGTAATGACCTGATAGCAAGATAGCAATTTAACTCTTATTAATCATGTCATTTAACATGTCGTATGTACATGGACATCCCCAACGTACAATACAAGCAGACAAGTCATGTCAACCTAGCTCATCTCAATTCAAACTTCCGAGGTCTGATGACGTCATGGTATGACTCGTCTTCTTATCTATGACAGGCCTGACAGTCGGAAGTCCTATCGTACCTAACCACACGGGGGTTCTCAGGGGCGTATCCACAAGGGGCAGGTGGCAGGGGGGCAAGTGCCCCGGATTGCATTTAAAAGGGGCGCAACAAAAGAAGTATAGATAGAAATAGAAAGGGTGAATGTGAGAAAAATTATGGTCCTTCATTAAAATACATTATGCGCCAACAAATAAACATAAACAATATTACAAGCAGTGCATAATGGCTCTGTCAATTACTTCTTTGAAATGCACGAACATTACATTACAACGACATACATGTATGACGTTCAATAAGGTATTGAAACTGATCTTATATCTATGCATTGAAAGTTGTATCGATCGTGTTAACTTAAAGATAACGTGCATAAGAGTTGGGTTTTTAAAAAGATTTAAATATGACCAATTTCTATAGCTAGCTCGGCGGCCTCGCTCCCTCACTGCTCCTTGGCACCCGTTCCTTCAGAAGAATCTCATTTTTGTTTACGTTCCTTGTTTCCTCCCGGATACTCCCTAAATACGCCACTGCTCATGTTGATGGTACTTATATTTTTACGACTGGAATAGACTGTCTGTCAAGATTCCGTCTAAGATTTGGGGGACTGGCTCCATTTTAACCACCATAATTACTTTGTAACCTTTTCACTCACAAATTATAGATACACTATTGCCCACACATTTGGAATAACCTTTTTCTATCACTTTTCATGAAATGACTGTGACAATGTAGTTTATTCTTAATTGATACAAATCTTTAAATCTTGTCAAAAGTTTATTAATCATGACTTGATTTCTATGACTTTTTAAAGTTGTATAAACAAAAGTTCTGAAAAGATTAGTTTACCCCTTGTCAATCAGGAACAAATCATATTCTCAAACCATTTCATGAAAAGAGGGAAAACTATTCAAACTTTATGAGCAACAGTCTAGTTAAGTTGCCCTGATCATTCACAGGACTTCTGCCTCTAAAGGAACTTAAAATAATACAAGATAAATACATGTCCTAAAAACTCAATTCTGATTGGTTGAAATTTACATAACGCTTATTACTTTATTTCTATTATCTTTATTATCATTTCTTGTTCAGATTGCTTCCAAACATAATTTAAACGTATCTAACACCTCATTTCTGTTAAGTCTTGCTTCAGATTTTTCCACTGTTCTTATACCAAGCCACGTGCATCTTTAGTTTGATAATACACTTCTGAAATAATTTAAGGCCAATTTCCTGTTTTGCATGCATCCTTCTTTGTTGTTGTTTCTCTCTCTCTCTCTCTCTCTCTCTCTCTCTCTCTCTCTCTTTCTCTCTATCTCCACTCTCTCTTCACCCCCTCTCTTTTTTTGTCTTTCTCTCTCTCTCTTTCTTTATCTCTACCCCCTCTCTCTAAACGCCTTCTATCTACATTTCTGTATAACTGAAGTTTATTCACTTAATAAAAGTCGTATGATAGAAATCAAAACTTCAATTAAAGCAGATAATATACTCTCTTGTTACATTGTTTAGATTATGACAACCAACAAACTCCGGTCTGGAAAAGGCAAAAGACATGTATAATGTGTTCATGTTTGTACAATTATAAATTGCTTAATTACGTTTTACTATAGAGTGTAGCATGTGCAACTGTTATCTCTATAAACAGCCACTCTACGGAAATTAAAAAGTTTTGTTTATATTTAGTCGTCCTTATCTTCCTATGAACATGAGGATTTTCGTACATTACTTTTAGTCCGTGGTGTACAAATAATTAGGATTTACTTGAACATCGTTGCCGTCAGATTAAATTAAATATTATATTAAATATTGGATCATTCCGAAATGCATGATGATCAAATACCATTCTACATCTGTTGATTGATTTCGATTAGCAGAACATGTTGAAGTTTAAAGAAAAGGAATAAGGATTAGTAAGGGAAAATGCTTATTTTAAATGAGAAGTAAAATAATTTCATTCATACTTCGATTGCAACTACATGAGCGATGCATCTTGATGGTATATGACAAAAATTACTTTTCAAATTATCTCCAACGTTATCAGTAGGTGAAAATAGTTGACAAAATGGCCTCTTGTTATTCTAATTTTACCAAGGTACATTCAACCACATTGAGAGCCCTATGCGAGGCGTTTCTATAGTGTTCTCGTAGAAAGAAAACTGGTTTTAATCCAAAGAATATATTATTGTTTGCTTCAGGGGTCAATGCACTTTCTTTCAGTCTTCAATGCAAGCAAATAGTGCGCTTGAAATCACTTGAATAGATTCCGAACAAAACAGTATTTTCTGATTCAGCTTGGGTTTTATATTTTCTTCCAGTCTCCCACGCATGTTGATTCGCACTGATATAACCTTCACGATTGACTGGTCCCGACCAAACTTCCATTATCCACAAATCTTGAGTAGTACTAGTAAACACAAACAATGTAGGGATACATTAATCCAATGCAAACTATATGCATCATTTTTGTTTAGCATGACTTGTAGCTGCAGCTAATTACCGCGGCCGAACGTAAACTATTCAAAGATTGTAGTATCTCACCACCTACCAACTTTTTAGCAGAATTAAATACTCACACATTATTAAAATATAAAGTTAGCTATGTTACACTAACATAGGCATAGCTATTTTATCGCTGGTACTATTCACAAAGTGACCTCGAACTAAAGTAGTCATAGACGTTTATTGAGACACGAGATATTGAGTTCACACTGACTCATATCAAGCGAAACAATTCATGTCATTAAACTCTCGTTCAGATAAGTGTAGTGATAATAATAATAATTGTTGCACATCGAGGGGTGGTATAAAATGGCAGTATTACCAAGAATATTTTCGAAAATTCCCTTCGTTGTGATCATTTGGTATTTTCAACGCATACTTTATTACTGAGAAGTTCCTAGTAGGCTATGCTTTCATTCTGTATATATATTTAAATATATTAACCAGAGATTGTCAGACAAAGAGACAGACAGACAGACAGACGTATATACATCAGGAAAGGTTGGTATTTTATGACAACCCGATAAGGTAAGTGGATTTTAGCGACACGAGACTAAACGCTTACTGCGATTGACACAATATAATTTAAGTTCGATAATTGTATTGAACCAGATTCGAGTACTTGATCCACAGTCTCGATTGGAAGACACACAGTTTACTTATGAATTTAATCGTCTGGTCATAGTGCGTTGAGCCATTTAGGTCTATTGTAGGGGAATTCTGAAAACGAAAATGAACTTTGAATCTCGGTATACTGCAAATTGTACGTGATGTAATTCGCCTTTCATAGTAAACAAACATGACGATAGCAAGTACAGCGGTCCAGAGAGACAGAGAGAGAAAGAGAGACAGAAATATATAATCATCACAATAAACATCATTCTTCTCTTTCATACATTTCGATACAAATCAAATCATGCAGATTTCACGCGTTCTTCTATATCTAACTCTGGCATATACTAATATAGGTCATACATAAACATGTATATTTTAAGTTAATGGCCTTGTTTTCGCCATTCATTCACCTGGGCCCTGTTTCATAAAACTTGTTATCAATAACAAGTTACGATGCCTGTTCAAATCTACTAAAACCGTGGCATTTGATTGGCCGAGAGCATATTTGTCATGGAAATTTGGCATTTGATATTGATAACACGTTTTATGAAACAGGGCCCAGGACTCAACCGAGCATGCATCTTGTATTCTGTTTTTTACACACCTGCGGTTGCACGCCGTGAACCTTCGTGACAGGGTGACCGAACGCACTAATAAACGTGGAACTTGATAGCTCTATGAAACATGTACGCACAATGATACTACTCTACTACTATCATACTATTCTACTCCTCGTCTACCATTCGACTATTCTAATATTAACACGATAGCAACTACATGAACTTTTGAAAAATCAACAATAATGAGTATAGTGCGTCATCTATTGGAATGTGTGAACATGACATTGACGTATTCCCAACATGATTTCTATGGGATATACAATAAGGTGCTATTGAAATTGCCCTTGAGTTGATTTTTTGGAAATGCTAGCGATCGTGTTTGTTTTACTAGTCTACTGTTTTGATATTTTACTGTCTATATACTAATCTACTATAATACCCGTAACTATACTGCCCCGTATAATGCCAAACCCGGTTATTTTAGTTACTTACACGGCGGGAAATGGTCTTGCGAAATACAGCCCCCCCCCCCCCCCCCACCCCCCCCCCCCCCCCACCAGGCAGCGAATAATCTTGAAGATAATAATATACAGGCACCAACACCTGATATTCGGGTAGCGATGTGATCCATTAATCTTACATCATAATCTAGTTAATTCCAACGGTGAGATTGTCACTACTGTCGCTATTACAAGTTATGATTAAAGTTTGCTCGCTGCCTTCGCTAGCCCGTACTTTTTAGGGACAGCAAAGACAATAATGATAGGGCAATGGATGACAACCGCCCCTCCCCCCCCCCCCCTCCTCCCTCCCCCGCCTTGGCAGAATGCAATGTGCTTATACGCCAATGAGTATATATCTAAACCTATGTTTCTGACTTGCTTGTGCATAAGATTTGTCTATGTGCACATCAGTCCTACATAATGTACGTTCTAATGTAAGGAAGACGATAGCAATAGTACAATAGTCCAGGAAAAATATACAAGCTTCAACGAGCAAGATAATCGATATAAGCTGCTATAATACGCTCACAAATCTCACATTTCATTTGGTACCATTCACCCGTGCACGAACGGTACATTACACGATCATAAACCGGTCTTGCGTGTATAATGTTATCTTACTGTTTACAGTAGAACGTTGATTATTGTAGCTAGATCTAGAAGAGTAAATAATATTAACAAGAGAGCAAACAAAGTGCAGAAAGACACGTTTTAATAGTACACTTACCTGTCTCAATCTCCTGCAAGACTGGCCTGATGCCTGTATACTCCTCTGAGTAGTCTCTTGCTGCTTGTTAATGAGGGACTAAACCTTCTTTGCCCCTAAAGAAGAACGGACAGAGTAATTTGCGAACTTTGCAAGGGGTTTAATCCTCGAGCAGACGAATTCTGGTTTTCGTTCTATTTCTGTAAAGCCATGACCCATCGAGGCATAGCGTTTCGCACCTAACCAACGCTGATGGCGCCATAATCCGTCTGTAGGGTAATTTTGTTGAGTTCGATGATCAAGATGGACGAGTTGATGCTTCTCCCTCCCTGTCTCTCCCTCTCTCTCTCTCTCTCTCTCTCTATCTCTCTCTTTCTCTCACTGTCTCTGTTTTTCTCTCATTGTCTCTCTCTTTGTTTCTCTCTCTCTCTCTCTCACTACATCCCTCTCTCTCTGTAACTCTCTCTCTCTGAAACTCTATCTCTCTCTCACACACACACACATGCATGTTGGAGTTTGTAAAACGTGTGAAACGGGGATAATAATATGTATACACAACTTCCAAGTGGGGATACACTGGCAACCGTGGATATCCCCAGTTGTCAACTTTCGTATTTTTTGCTAATTTTGGTTAAAGTGACCCTAAAGGAGTCTACTACCTATTTCCTGGAAGATTTCCAAGTCATCCACATTTCAATTGTAAAACGCCACATCTTCGAGCGCTACTTTGTGTATCATCTGAGGCTTTAGAAATACCGATAAATAAACAGCGCCCGCTTGTGAGATACACACGTCATTACTTTATCCACATTTTCCTAGCAATGCTTCGGACCGTTGGAGTATAGGTTCATTTGCATCAGAGGCAATGGAGATGATACATGGACTGTCCGTTTTTTGATAGTACGACATTCATTGTATTAATTTGTCAGTAACACAACAACAACACAAATGGTATATCAATAATGATAATGATGATAATAATATTAATATTAATGTAAACAACAATAATAATAATGATACTACCAGGCGCGGATCCAGGATTCCTTACGGGGGGGGGGGGGGGGGGAGCCCAAATTTGAAATTATGCGAGCCAAATACTGAACGTTTTTGTAAGTAGGTTGGGGGGGGGGTGGTATTTATGATCATGTTGAGCGTAGCGTAAATTGGCGTGGTGTCTAGAGGCAAAGACCCAGCTGGGGTCAAAGGGTGCAGCCCCCAGAAGCTCAGGGGTATAGGCATTTAATTACGGTCAGATGAGCATATTTTGATACCTTATTAGGTGACACTGGCAGGACACTAATTGGCGTGAGGTCCAGGTGGCGGAGACCCCAGAAGCTCAGGGGTTTTAAGCATTAAATTACCGTCAGATTATCATCCAGCCTCCAGGTGCCCACCTTAGGGCCAGGGGCGTCGCCAAAGGGGGGGGGGGTGTAGGGGGGTGCGACACGCCCCCCCCCACCTGTCAGGATATTGTCGGTAAAATTGCGCTGCCGTCGGGAAAAAGAGAAAAGGGGGAGGGGGAAAAAGAGAGGGAAAAAGAGAGGGAAAGGGAAAGAAAAGAAAAAAAGAAAAGGAAAAGAAAAGAAAGAAAGGAAAAGAAAGGAAAGAAAGGAAAAGAAAGGAAAGAAAAGAGAAGAAAGAAAGAGAAAAAAGAAAAAGAGGGAGGAGAGGAAAGAAAGGAAAAGAAAGAAAAGAAAGAAAAGAAAAAAAGAAGAAAAAAGAGTGAAAGGGAAACAAAAGAAACGGGGGATAACAGAGAGGAGAGAGAGGGGAGGTAAGAGTCTGAGAGAGGAGGAGTGGGAGTAAAAGAGAGAAGGGTGTTGTTGGGTGGAGTCGTCTCGTCGAGGAGCAAAAAAAAGACACGCATACATATGTTGCTGTGTCGGGTCAGCTGTGTCGGTATTCTTGCTCGATCCTCGTGTTAGTACTATATCAATGCAGAAGTTTGAAGTCGGTGAGATGTTGTCGGTCGGCCGACAAGTTTTTTTTTTCTTTCCGATCCGCTGTGACGACTTCGAGAGTGACTGCAACTACAATACTTGTATTTTCTCGAAGTTTCACTTTCCTATAATATCAGCTAAAGAAATCAGAGGTTTAAAATTTTCAGGGAAACTAAATTCAAACAAGGTTTAAGAGTCAACAACGGTACGACGAATCGTCTTCCTTTCTTTATATTGTGATGACACGCCAAAAAATTCATTTAGACGAGTCGAAAACGGTACAACGAATCGTCTTCCTTCTCTAATAATTTAAGGAAACGTCAAAGCTTTCGCGCTTCGCGCGAGAGGGGGAAACTGAATTTCAGATGAATAGGGCTTAATAAGATTCGAAAACAGTACGAGGAATCGTCTTCCTTTCTCTATATTGTGATGAAACGCCAAAAATTCCACGCTTCGCGCGGAAGTGAAAAACTCCATTTAGACGAGTCGAGAACGGTACAACGAATCGTCTTCTTTCTGTGATAATTTAAGGAAACGTCAAAGCTTCCGCGCTTCGCGCGAGAGGGGAAAACTGAATTCAGACAAAATTAATAGGGCTTACTTAGAGTCGAAAACGGTACAACGAATCGTGTTCTTTCTCTAATAATTTGAGAAAACGTCAAAGCTTTCGCGCTTCGCGCGAGAGGGGGAAACTGAATTCAGATGAATAGGGCTTTAAAATATTAAGAGTCGAAAACGGTACGACGAATCGTCTTCTTTCTCTAATATTATAATGAAACGTCAAAGATTCCGCGCTTTGCGCGGGAGGGGGAAGCTTCATTCAGATAAGGATTAAGAGTCGAGAACAGTACATGGAATCGTCTGCTTTTTTCTCATAATTTAATAAAACGTCAAAGCTCCCGCGCTTTGCGCGAGAATCGGAAACTGAATTCAGATAAATAGGGCTTATAAAAGTCGAAAACGGTACAACGAATCGTGTTCTTTCTCTAATAATTTGAGGAAACGTCAAATCTTTCGCGCTTCGCGAGAGGGGGAAACTGAATTCAGATGAATAGGGCTTAAAAAGATTCGAAAACGGTACGAGGAATCGTCTTCCTTTCCGTATATTGTGATGAAACGCCAAAAAATTCCGCGCTTTGCGCGGAAGGAGAAAACTTCATTTAGACTAGGCGAGATCGGTACAACGAATCGTCTTCTTTCTCTAATAATTTAAGGAAACGTCAAAGCTTCCGCGCTTCGCGCGAGAGGGGAAAAATGAATTCGGACAAAATTAATAGGGCTTATTTGGAGTCGAAAACAGTACAACGAATCGTGTTCTTTCTCTAACAATATGAGGAAACGTCAAAGCTTTCGCGCTTCGCGCGAGGGGGAAACTGAATTCAGATGAATAGGGCTTATTAAGAGTCGAGAACAGTACACCGAATCGTCTGCTTTTTCTCATAATTTAATGAAACGACAAAGCTTCCGCGCTTTGCGCGGGAGGGGGGGGGGGAACTGAATTCAGACAAGGATAAACAGTAGAGAACGGTACAGAAAATCGTCTTCTTTTTTATAATAATTTAATGAAAGGTCAAAGTTTTCGCGCTCTGCGCGGGACGGGTGGGGGGAACTTCATTCAGGCAAGGATTAATAGTCGAAAACGGTACAATTATTCGTCTTCTTTTCCTAATAATATAAGGAAACGTCTAAGATTCCGCGCATCGCGCAGGAGGCCCATCACCCACACCCCCCTAATGAGCGCGCTTTTAAGTGATTCTCTTGCTCACTACCGCCCCTCCCTAAAATAAGATCCTAGCTCCGCGCCTGCATTAAAATATATAGCTATGATGCTGACTAAATTGAAGAAATAATTCGTATATTTATGTCGTCGAGGAAAATTACCATTTTGCGCATATGCAAGTACCATAGATAGTCCATAGGAAAAACAATTTAGCCTTCGGCCCCAGGTTTATAGGGTTGAATTTGTAGATATTGGACATTTAATTTTGTTGGTAATTGGTGGCTAGTTTTGTCGGTAATCGTTGGCCTCTACACCCCCCCCCAATGAAAAAGGTCTAGCGACGCCCCTGCTTAGGGCCCTAGGTGGAATCCAGGGGGCACAGCCCCCGGAAGCTCAGGGGTTTTAGGCATTTAATCACGGTCAGATGAGCAAACATTGACACCTCAATATTTTGTGACAAAGGCAGGTCACTATTTTCTCTGTCTTTCTTTAGGAATTTGCCATTTCCGAACAAAGGCATACAAAAGTATTATTTACTAAAGATCGATGAAAAATCTCAGAAAATTATGTCATTTCAGCAACATTTTGTAAATCACCGGTATCGAATTAAAAATAAACCACGTTTTAATTATATTCGGGGGTCATCTGTCCACCCAAGCCCTCTCAGCCCCCCTCCCACAATTAATACGCCCCCCCCAATTAATACGCCAGTGCCCCCCCCCCCGATCTACTCCTTGTGGGCGGGAAAAATCGCAACTGATCTCTCCTGCCTTTCTTCTTTCTCTGTTTTATCTTCTTTCCCTTTCTCTCCTCTTTTCCTTTCCCTTCCCTTCCTTCTCTCTGTTTTAGGTTTGATGGGGGGGGGGGGGGGAGGCAAGGGCCTCTCGGCCCCCCTCCCCGATCCACACGTTGTTGGCGGGATTAATCACAACTGTTCTCCCCTTCTTTTCTTCTTCCTATTTTTTGTTCCCTTTTAGCTCTCCTCTTTCTTTTTCCCTTCTTCCCCTTTTTTGGGGCGGGTGTGGGTGGGGGGGGGGGGGGCGAGGGCCTTTTGGCCCCCTGGATCCGCGCCTGGATACTACCACACAGTCTAATACTGATGCCTACTAATACATGTGCTACTGCTGCTACAGGTTTTTATGTTCAATTTCACATTCTTCTGCTCAAATTTATTGTAGGGCGACCGTCCAAACTCCCACATTGTTGTCATACAATCGGATATTGGTCGTTTGAATTGGGCTCCCTCACAAAATAATAAATAAAGCATTTTGATTTTAAACAATGTAATTCGCTTTTCTTTGCTCTGGAATACATGGCGTCAACATTAAGAATTTTGCTCTCGGTCGTTACTCTCCCTCGCAGATTAATGGGAACGCTTCTAAGGCTTTGCAAAGCGTGATTGAGGGAGCAAGAAAGTGCTTCCCTTTTTAAAAAAAGAGGGGAAATTGAATGTTAGTCTAGTTTTATTTCTCATTTCTCAATATAATAGAATATGAATGAAATACATAATTCATCACACAGAAATAAATAACAATATACGCATAGGATCATTTCAACTTAACGACTAAAATTTCGTTAGACAAAGCAAACATTCAAGAGAAATGAGAGGAAACCAGTCAAAAAGCGTAGCCTAGGGTGACAGATTTCCTGGATCGTAACAAAATTATTGTCAGAAAGTTGTCAAGACTAAATCAGTTCGGGGTGTCCAGTTTAAGACCGGTATTGCGGTTCAAGGGTTTTGGGTGCCAAATATCCATTCAATATTGTTTTAATATTTCCTTCAGAGGTTTAGATGGCAAAACTTCAACCTAAATTCGCAAAAAATCAGAAATATATGCCCATATCTATCCAGGCCGGATTGATATGATAATAATTACTAAATATATCAATTAGTAGGCGGTTTCCCAGTAAAATTTGAATCATCATGTATTAGTCAAAACATATTCTTTCACATGATTGGTAATAAGAGCTTCCATTTCAATTTTTGAGAGGGGGGGGGGGGGTGTTTCCACAACTAGTCTATAGGCCTACCTTTAAAACTACATACTTTAATAGGATGTATTTAGAAATGAGAACATAAAACCAACATCAAAAGAGAGTTGCTCTGCATGTGCCCCGGGGCATGTGCATTTAGAACAAACAAGGATGTATAGAAAGGAGCAAGCATGCAAGCAAACAAACAAACAAGCACACAAACAAAAAGAAAGTAACCAACATTCCAAAATCTATAAATGTCTCAATTGGTCGAAGCGCTTCCAAGTCGCATTTTTACCGAAGGCGGCAAAGCTGGGAAGGGTCAGTGGGTAGATGTTACCCGGCATTTTTTCCTACCCCGGTTTTCTTTGAATGGAATATAATTTTTGTTATGGTTCAATTCAGTCCTATTAATATTTCATTTTTACTCCTTTACTGCTGATTTGTTTTCGGGGAGGGGGGGGGGGGGGGGGGCTTTTTTTTGGGGGGGGGGGGTGGGGGGGGGGGGCGCGAAATGCGCCCCGATTCCAGCGTCTATGATATGCCCCTACCATGACTGGCGGAGTATATCCTGCATGACAATGCTGAGCAATGAGGAATAATGGACAACAATTTAAGGTAATTCCGTAGGCAAATAATGCATTAAAAGAAATGGAAAACGCACTTTATTCTCAAGAAATATGTAAAAAGGCGAAGAAAGTGCTTCATTTTTCTTGGGGGGGGGGGGGGGGTCTAGGGCTATATAGATGGCCTATATGCAGGTAGTTGGCATTGTTTTGAGGTGCGGGGCCGCCCCAAGAGTGATTGCTCCCCCCATAAACAAAAACATTCAAAAACAAAAGAAAGGAAGAAAAAATAAATAAAAACAAACAAACAACACTCGGACCAATTTCGGGTCGAATAGTTGAAACCATTGGCATTACATACAAAGTGAATACACGTGACAGTTCTGTCAAACTAGCACATGCACATAGGGCGCGCAAGTAGAAGCTAGACGCTGGATGGACTGGACAATGACATCGACAGTTTATGCTAGTGGTATATACGGAGCGTGATCAGGACATAAATCAGCTGTTGACCGCCAGTGCTAGTACTTCAGTTAGTAGTACAACCGATATCGTAAGTAATACCCTTTTTCATCTAAACATGCTATTGGTAGTTTGACATCTAAGTGAGATATCTTATTGTCTATAGAAACTGGGGCATGGACCAGGCTTAGCCATAGTAGCCGCAGCGGTAAGAGTCTGTGCAGCATGCAGACGGGTCCGTGGCCTTTTCCTGCACAAGTGTGAGCTAGACTTGCTGGGTCATGGCCATACATACAGTGTCGTAGGCTCATAGCTGTCAGTATCGTCCTCTTTAGCCTACTTTACATGCATGCTAAAGTTACATGTAGGGGTCTAACCAATATTAGGGTGATTGTATTTTCTGACATAGGCTAGGGTCTAATCCTTTTTTCATCCATCTACAGTGTGTATATTCATCTTGTGATTGTAAATTTTCTCTTCTGCTGTAAATGTAATTCTGCAACTGTTGGTGGTACATGTAGGTGTGCTAAGCAAACAGTGTACTAATAACTCACTTTTACAATTTAGAAATTCCCCTTCCAATACTTCATGTAAACTCTATCTTTGACTATCTAGTGTGTATAGTGTCGCCAGACTGAAGAATCAGATTGTAGGGAGTTGGTGATACCTTGTCCAATTAATGTTTATGATATTATTAAAAGTAAGTTGGAGCATTATTATGATATACAATTTGATATAAATTGCTGTAGATGCCCTGTATACTACTTTACTAGCGTTGCATACACTTTACCCAATTAAACAAGTCTGTTGCCTCCATTCATCTTTGCATTCTCAGGACAATGAACAGTGGCACAATTGCTCCACCACCATCTGCAGCTTCATCCTTGTCCTTGTCCTTGTCTTCTATCTGTAGTGAATCTTCCACATCATTAACTGTGTTTCCACCCACCCCTTCTGCTTCCTCTTGTGAATTTTCCATTCATTACATCACCCCCTCTCCTTCATCTCAACCGTGTCGGCCTACTCCGTCAGGTCATGTTCTGTCTCCTTCCTTCTCTCATGTGCCATCATCTCCTCCTACTTCATCTCTTCTTGCTCCTGCTCATAACCGTTTGCTTGCTTTGTTATTTTTGCCTCTTTTGCTCATTCTTTTTATCCTTTTCATTATAATAATTCTTGCTTGTGTGATCATCTATCATTTTTCATCGTAGTTCTTGTTGTGTGTTCATAATGTCAAGTTTTCATGCATATCAATTCATCACAACCTTCAATGTCCTTCTCTGCTGTACGTATGAAATGAAATGACAGGAAAGGTCCTTTATACACCTTGGTGAGTTTTGCCTTTGTCCCCCCAAAACACAAATATAAAAGAATAAAATAAATATATATGATAACGTGGATGTAGGTTTACATTTCTCTGTTTCTCAGATACCCTGGTAAAAACCTGCCATTAATTACTACACATAATTCTTTTTTTTTTAAACAGAATGTCAACCATTTGTAGTACAATGTAGATGTACAAAGAAGGTTAAATACAAAGTTCAAGCCAAAAGATTTAAACGCATTTCTTACAAGAAGTAAAACAAATCTCTAGATGAACCAATATATATGTTTTTTCTGATGTACCTCCAATTTATTCACAATAATTCATGGAGTGTATATTTTACATATCAGTTCTTATGAAAATATGGTATTTATTTATATACATGTATACTGTCTCTGCTCAACAAAGGTGGTTCTAGAGTCATTATATTTTTGGGTTGTTTGTCCACCTGTCCGCTTTCTCATTACAACGTAATTTCTCAAGGACTGTTTGAGGTATAAATTTCAAACTTGGTCCTAGTATGTATCACCATAAAAAGAAGATCTGATTAGATTTTGGAGTATGTAGGTCAAAGGTCAAAGGTCATGATGGTCAAGGTGTTGGCCTCATTAACTTGCATGGTGGTGCTAGTACATGTATGTATTACCATATATATATATAGGAAGATGATCTGATTACATTTTGGGGTACTAAAGGTCCAAAGTCACAGAGCTCCATTAAGACATTTCTGGTTTTAGTCTTGTCACAGTATCTCAAGAACTAATTTCAGTATGAACTTCAAACTCGATGCTACTATGCATCACGATAGGAAGACAATCTGATTATATTTTTGGGTACGTAGGTCAAAGATCATATAGGTCAATATGCATGAAATTAAAGATGGTTAGGTTTGTAAGCATTGTATTTGAAGTATTTGTATGCATGAGGAGAACGTGATCAGACGTATGGGTTGTTCGGTCAAAGGTCAAAGAGGTCAATTAACATGTATTATAGGTTTTCTGGTTATCACAATAATTTAAGAACAGTTTGACCCATACAGTTAATATCTGAATAAAGGTGGAGGCATATACATGTACATGTAAGAAATACTCTGCATTTATTCTGAGTTCTTTAAAATGTGAAATGTTTGTACTTGTCTTGATATCCAGAAATGGCTCGGTCACTCAGAGGAAGACGAAGAGAAGTTTGCCCTGAGGACTACTTGACGACAGACATGGAATGTTTCTTCATGAAAATTCTTCCAGATAAGGGTAGGTTGAATAATTCATGGTACAAGTTGTGCCAAATGATTCTGCACTTGCCTGACAATTGCAGATTTAAAGGAGAAAAAATATTCTTTTTTTTTCAAGAAATATGTTCATTTTCTGGAACAAATTAAAAAAATATGCCTTGGGGTCCCCCCCCCCCCAAAAAAAAAAAATTATTGTGGTCAAATCCTGGATTTTCACTTCCGCATGGGTTCTTTTGAGTTCCTCTGATGATATATTTAGGTCATGATGTCAAGGTCCTGATCCTTATTGGCCTTTGAGCAGACATTCTGTTGCATCTTTGTCAAATTTCTTCATGGGCTTGCTGTTGACAGAGGTGATTTCATTCAGAAATAGAGCAAAGTTGCAAACTCATTTTAATAGTGGCCATGCAGAATATATGGATCCACAAGTGAAACATATGAGCTTTGAGGACTTTGTTAGCATGACTATCTGGATGATACAACTTTACGTTGTTTACTCTCTTAGCTTGTCTTTTCATAACCTTGAGAGACTTGTAGTCTGAATCTGAAGCCTCCGTGTTGTCACTGTATTGTGATGACTTATCCAAACTGTAAGCAGAATATTGGCTACTTTCGTAGCTATTATGATCGAGTTAGCCAACTGTAAACAAGATTCTGGCTATATACCTCTGAGATGGACGACAGAATGTTTTGAACCACATGTAAAACATCATCCTCTTTCGCAACATGTTCATTTAATGAAAAACTTCATCTTGTTCACTCGTTTTAGCTTGTCTTTTCGTTACCCGAAGACTGTGTCATCTGAATCTGAAGCCTCCATGTTGTCACTAGTTGTGATGACTTATCCAAACTGTAAACAGAATATTGGCTATATACTTTCATAGCTTTTATGATGATCGAGTTAGCCAACTGTTAGCAAGATTCTGGCTATATACGTCTGAGGCGGACGAGAAGAATGTTTTGAACCAGATATGAAACATATGATCCTCTTTAATTAGCAGCATGTTTGTTCAATGAAAAACTTCATCTTGTTCACTCGTTTTAGCTTGTCTTTTCGTTACCTGGAGACCGTGTAGTCTGAATCTGAAGCCTCCATGTTGTCACTGTATTGTGATGACTTATCCAAACTGTAAGCAGAATATTGGCTACTTTAGTAGCTATTATGATGATGGAGTTAGCCAAATCTTAGCAAGATTCTGGCTATATACAGTGTACCTCTGAGATGGACGAGAAGAATGTTTTGAACCACATGTGAAACATCATCCTTTTTCGCAACATGTTCGTTCAACAAAAAACTTCATCTTGTTCCGACTCGTTTAAGCTTGTCTTTTCTTAAACTGAAGACCGTGTAGTCTGCATTTAAGTCCTCCATGCATGCTGTCGCTGTATTGTGACGAGTTCTCCAACTGTTAGCACAATTCAAAGACCAAAGAATTGTAGACTCATTTACATATTTGCAACCATCTGAACCTTGAAACATAGAATAAGCATTGCCACCCAGTCTATCGGCCTTAATTTGAGCGGCCATTCTGTGGTAATTTTGTCAAATTTCTACATGGGCTTGCTGACGACAGAGGTGATTTCATTCAGAAATAGATCAAAGTTGCAAACCTTTAGTGCATGGCCGTGCAGAATAGAATATAATTTATTGACTCTTGCTAACCCTTCTGGGGTATGAGAGTACAACACATTTACATGTCATGATAATGATACATAATAAAGAATACACAAATAGCATAATAATACAAAGAATACAGAATACAACAAAACAAATACATAAGGATAAATAGGAATGATCTAAACCTATGATGTTAAGCATAAATACAATATTATTCAGCATGGCAAGCATACATAAAGTGGAGAATACCACATGAACAATATAAATACAAACAATAAACAAAAAACTACATCATTGTTGGTGGTGGTGGTGGTGGTTATTTTACCTGATTGCTAAGAAAGCATATAAGTAGGCAACCAGACGGCCGACTGCTTTAGGTTCTCAGGGACCTAGTAATAAGGATTAATGCCTTACCAAAGGGCACTAGCATATCGACTTGGTTTCGAACCCAGGTCACTGGATTACGAGACCACTGCTCTACCGAATCTCGCACCTCCATTTTTTATCCTTAAGAAGAATAGTCATTGTCCTAATTATCTAACAGATTGTAAGTTTCATTTTTGTAAATGAGATGTTTGGATTGTTAACATTTATGCAGACGAACAAAATACGGCAGTGTCCCTAGACAGATAAAACCTAAATCACTCTTTGCCTTCCAAATGACAAACAAGAACATAATGAAATATAATGTAATAAGAAAAACAAAAAGAAAAAATATACAAACAAAAACTAAAAGCAAAAATAAGCAAAAGAACAAACAATCAAACAAAATTATACTTGACGGACAGCAAGATGCAAGACTGTACTATACAGATCAAGAATTGTTGGTGGCTTAATTAACCTACCACTTCAAGTTGTAACATTCCTTTTTATGGGTGACATATGATTGGATTATTATCCTTAATAAGAATGGTCATTTCTTCAGCTGTCCTATACCAAAATATAAAATTAATTCAACATGTGTAATGTGCAACAGATAAAACATCATCCTCTTCAGCAGCATGTTCGTTTAACGAAAAACTTCATCTTGTTCACTCGTTTTAGCTTGTCTTTTTTTGTAGCCTGATCGAAGACCGTGTAGTCCGTCTACATTTAAGTCCTCCATGCATGCTATTACTGTATTGTGATGAGTTGTTTGAACTGTTATTAGCAGGATGCTGCCTATTTGTGAATTGGCCATTAATTATTTTGAACCCAGAATGGATCATAACTCTTTATCAGCATGCTCTTTAACATGAACTTTATTTTGATGTCCCTGCAGATTGGCTCAGGGGAACGAATCTCACATCTCACTGTTCTAGCTTTTTGTAGCCTAGTTGTGGCATAAATATCAATTCTCACTTTCCATAATCGAGGCATTTAAAGGGAGAACTTTAATTCACTTCAAAACAAAACCTTTGCATTTTTGAGAATCTCAATTAATTCACTTCAATACAAAACCTTTGCATTTTTGAGAATCTCAATAAAGATCTAGTTTGTTCCTGTTAATTATCATGCCTCTTCCTGTGGGAATTGTATGCAAGGCAGATTCATAATTGTTTATTACGTGACAGTCAAATGCTGTAGATCTAGTTGTGTAGCACAGTGTAAGTGCATTTCCTTTCATTTGATATCACACACAGTTATTGACGGATATGTTGTAACTAATGATTTTTGGTTTATTGTTTCTGCTAGTGTAAATTAAAGGAGACTACATTTTTTGTCTAGTCTATATGATACCATTTGTTACTGTCTAGCTTGTATACACCATATAATAGGACGAGGTGATCTTCGTTTGATTGCAAACAGTTACTTCACATGGTTCTCTCTCCATCACTCCACTCTGTCCACAGGTAGGGCAGTGTTTACTTCCAAGGAATTCAAGAGAGGGGATTTTTTACTCCACTACCATGGGGAGCTGATAACTGCAGAGGAAGGGGAGAGGAGAGAAAAAGTTGAAGAAACCGGATTCAGATACTTTTTTAAGCACAAGCAGACAAATTTGTGGTAAGTGTCTATATTTTATCCCAGTCTTTAAGGGGGAGATTCGCATCCTTACACACAGGGACATTACGTGTCTCACAACTTGAACACGCACAAGACTCCTGGTGAACATAAAAACATAGAAGGAGATGAGACTGACAAGCCAGTAGCTTTCACGTAATTAAACAAGTAAAGGCTGTTCACCACAATGGTACAGAATCGTTAATCACTTTTGACACGCATTCTGCTGCTGCTTTCATCTACATATAGTACGCAATCTCTCTCCACTGACTACCCAAGCTTTAAACTCATTGACACATGTGACTCTCACTCTTCCCCTCATTGGATGCATATCCATGTACATCCAATAAGGGGAAGAGTGAGAGTCACAGGTGTATAAACAGTAAACAAAAATAACCAATGACATTGTAGCAAAACATACCTATGTTTTGCTACAATGTCATTGGTTATTTTCGTTTACTGTATTACTCATGTCAGGCATCTTGGCAGCCATCTTTGAGTCATTGAAAGTATAGTCAGTGCACATCAAATATTGTAACATGAAGGACCTATTTTGTGACCTCAGTGTGTGACACTTGTTTTTTGCTGAAATTTTGCTTGAATATGTTATTTGAGATGTAGATTACTATGACAACACTTGGTATACTTCAGTTTACTGTTTTAATAGTAGATTTAAAAGAAAATATCCCAATACCCAATACTGGCTAAACTCTCATGAAGACGTACATGGCTCAACTTAGCTTACACTGCAGGAGAGTTGAGCCACTTGACACTTTATTTTTCAATCACAAATTGTTCATTCATGCAATGATCTGGAATGAAATTTTTGTAGGTACAAAAGAGCTACCAGTAGTTGTGATTGTGTACAGGTATTCTATTTCAAGGATAGAAAGAAAGCTTTGAAAATGTGTGTTAAGTGATGAATGTGGTAGTGTGGCCAGTATGTAGTGAAGAGGGGATATCCACAATGTGATTGTGTGTACAGGTATTCTATTTCAAGGATAGAAAGAAAGCTTTGAAAATGTGTGTTAAGTGATAAATGTGGTAGTGTGGCCAGTATGTAGTGAAGAGGGGATATCCACAATGTGATTGTGTGTACAGGTATTCTATTTCACAGATAGAAAGAAAGCTTTGAAAATGTGTGTTAAGTGATGGATGTGGTAGTGTGGCCAGTATGTAGTGAAGAGGGGATATCCACAATGTGATTGTGTGTACAGGTATTCTATTTCACAGATAGAAAGAAAGCTTTGAAAATGTGTGTTAAGTGATGGATGTGGTAGTGTGGCCAGTATGTAGTGAAGAGGGGATATCCACAATATGAATGTGTGTATTCTATTTCACAGATAGAAAGAAAGCTTTGAAAATGTGTGTTAAGTGATGGATGTGGTAGTGTGGCCAGTATGTAGTGAAGAGGGGATATCCACAATATGAATGTGTGTATTCTATTTCAAGGATAGAAAGAAAGCTTTGAAAATGTGTGTTAAGTGATAAATGTGGTAGTGTGGCCAGTATGTAGTGAAGAGGGGATATCCACAATGTGATTGTGTGTACAGGTATTCTATTTCACAGATAGAAAGAAAGCTTTGAAAATGTGTGTTAAGTGATGGATGTGGTAGTGTGGCCAGTATGTAGTGAAGAGGGGATATCCACAATGTGATTGTGTGTACAGGTATTCTATTTCACAGATAGAAAGAAAGCTTTGAAAATGTGTGTTAAGTGATGGATGTGGTAGTGTGGCCAGTATGTAGTGAAGAGGGGATATCCACAATGTGATTGTGTGTACAGGTATTCTATTTCACAGATAGAAAGAAAGCTTTGAAAATGTGTGTTAAGTGATGGATGTGGTAGTGTGGCCAGTATGTAGTGAAGAGGGGATATCCACAATGTGATTGTGTGTACAGGTATTCTATTTCACAGATAGAAAGAAAGCTTTGAAAATGTGTGTTAAGTGATAAATGTGGTAGTGTGGCCAGTATGTAGTGAAGAGGGGATATCCACAATGTGATTGTGTGTACAGGTATTCTATTTCAAGGATAGAAAGAAAGCTTTGAAAATGTGTGTTAAGTGATGGATGTGGTAGTGTGGCCAGTATGTAGTGAAGAGGGGATATCCACAATATGAATGTGTGTATTCTATTTCACAGATAGAAAGAAAGCTTTGAAAATGTGTGTTAAGTGATAAATGTGGTAGTGTGGCCAGTATGTAGTGAAGAGGGGATATCCACAATATGAATGTGTGTATTCTATTTCAAGGATAGAAAGAAAGCTTTGAAAATGTGTGTTAAGTGATAAATGTGGTAGTGTGGCCAGTATGTAGTGAAGAGGGGATATCCACAATGTGATTGTGTGTACAGGTATTCTATTTCACAGATAGAAAGAAAGCTTTGAAAATGTGTGTTAAGTGATGGATGTGGTAGTGTGGCCAGTATGTAGTGAAGAGGGGATATCCACAATGTGATTGTGTGTACAGGTATTCTATTTCACAGATAGAAAGAAAGCTTTGAAAATGTGTGTTAAGTGATGGATGTGGTAGTGTGGCCAGTATGTAGTGAAGAGGGGATATCCACAATGTGATTGTGTGTACAGGTATTCTATTTCACAGATAGAAAGAAAGCTTTGAAAATGTGTGTTAAGTGATAAATGTGGTAGTGTGGCTTGTATGTAGTGAAGAGGGGATATATCCACAATGTGATTGTGTGTACAGGTATTCTATTTCACAGATAGAAAGAAAGCTTTGAAAATGTGTGTTAAGTGATAAATGTGGTAGTGTGGCTTGTATGTAGTGAAGAGGGGATATATCCACAATGTGATTGTGTGTACAGGTATTCTATTTCACAGATAGAAAGAAAGCTTTGAAAATGTGTGTTAAGTGATAAATGTGGTAGTGTGGCCAGTATGTAGTGAAGAGGGGATATCCACAATATGAATGTGTGTACAGGTATTCTATTTCAAGGATAGAAAGAAAGCTTTGAAAATGTGTGTTAAGTGATAAATGTGGTAGTGTGGCCAGTATGTAGTGAAGAGGGGATATCCACAATATGAATGTGTGTATTCTATTTCAAGGATAGAAAGAAAGCTTTGAAAATGTGTGTTAAGTGATGAATGTGGTAGTGGGCCAGTATGTAGTGAAGAGGGGATATCCACAATATGAATGTGTGTATTCTATTTCAAGGATAGAAAGAAAGCTTTGAAAATGTGTGTTAAGTGATAAATGTGGTAGTGTGGCCAGTATGTAGTGAAGAAGGGATATCCACAATGTGTAGAAAGAAAGCTTTGAAAATGTGTGTTAAGTGATAAATGTGGTAGTGTGGCCAGTATGTAGTGAAGAGGGGATATCCACAATATGAATGTGTGTATTCTATTTCAAGGATAGAAAGAAAGCTTTGAAAATGTGTGTTAAGTGATAAATGTGGTAGTGTGGCCAGTATGTAGTGAAGAAGGGATATCCACAATGTGTAGAAAGAAAGCTTTGAAAATGTGTGTTAAGTGATAAATGTGGTAGTGTGGCCAGTATGTAGTGAAGAGGGGATATCCACAATGTGATTGTGTGTACAGGTATTCTATTTCAAGGATAGAAAGAAAGCTATGAAAATGTGTGTTAAGTGATGAATGTGGTAGTGTGGCTTGTATGTAGTGAAGAGGGGATATCCACAATGTGATTGTGTGTACAGGTATTCTATTTCAAGGATAGAAAGAAAGCTTTGAAAATGTGTGTTAAGTGATGAATGTGGTAGTGTGGCTTGTATGTAGTGAAGAGGGGGATATCCACAATGTGATTGTGTGTACAGGTATTCTATTTCAAGGATAGAAAGAAAGCTTTGAAAATGTGTGTTAAGTGATGGATGTGGTAGTGTGGCCAGTATGTAGTGAAGAGGGGATATCCACAATGTGATTGTGTGTACAGGTATTCTATTTCACAGATAGAAAGAAAGCTTTGAAAATGTGTGTTAAGTGATAAATGTGGTAGTGTGGCTTGTATGTAGTGAAGAGGGGATATATCCACAATGTGATTGTGTGTACAGGTATTCTATTTCACAGATAGAAAGAAAGCTTTGAAAATGTGTGTTAAGTGATAAATGTGGTAGTGTGGCTTGTATGTAGTGAAGAGGGGATATATCCACAATGTGATTGTGTGTACAGGTATTCTATTTCACAGATAGAAAGAAAGCTTTGAAAATGTGTGTTAAGTGATAAATGTGGTAGTGTGGCCAGTATGTAGTGAAGAGGGGATATCCACAATATGAATGTGTGTACAGGTATTCTATTTCAAGGATAGAAAGAAAGCTTTGAAAATGTGTGTTAAGTGATAAATGTGGTAGTGTGGCCAGTATGTAGTGAAGAGGGGATATCCACAATATGAATGTGTGTATTCTATTTCAAGGATAGAAAGAAAGCTTTGAAAATGTGTGTTAAGTGATGAATGTGGTAGTGGGCCAGTATGTAGTGAAGAGGGGATATCCACAATATGAATGTGTGTATTCTATTTCAAGGATAGAAAGAAAGCTTTGAAAATGTGTGTTAAGTGATAAATGTGGTAGTGTGGCCAGTATGTAGTGAAGAAGGGATATCCACAATGTGTAGAAAGAAAGCTTTGAAAATGTGTGTTAAGTGATAAATGTGGTAGTGTGGCCAGTATGTAGTGAAGAGGGGATATCCACAATATGAATGTGTGTATTCTATTTCAAGGATAGAAAGAAAGCTTTGAAAATGTGTGTTAAGTGATAAATGTGGTAGTGTGGCCAGTATGTAGTGAAGAAGGGATATCCACAATGTGTAGAAAGAAAGCTTTGAAAATGTGTGTTAAGTGATAAATGTGGTAGTGTGGCCAGTATGTAGTGAAGAGGGGATATCCACAATGTGATTGTGTGTACAGGTATTCTATTTCAAGGATAGAAAGAAAGCTATGAAAATGTGTGTTAAGTGATGAATGTGGTAGTGTGGCTTGTATGTAGTGAAGAGGGGATATCCACAATGTGATTGTGTGTACAGGTATTCTATTTCAAGGATAGAAAGAAAGCTTTGAAAATGTGTGTTAAGTGATGAATGTGGTAGTGTGGCCAGTATGTAGTGAAGAGGGGATATCCACAATATGAATGTGTGTACAGGTATTCTATTTCAAGGATAGAAAGAAAGCTTTGAAAATGTGTGTTAAGTGATAAATGTGGTAGTGTGGCCAGTATGTAGTGAAGAGGGGATATCCACAATATGAATGTGTGTATTCTATTTCAAGGATAGAAAGAAAGCTTTGAAAATGTGTGTTAAGTGATGAATGTGGTAGTGGGCCAGTATGTAGTGAAGAGGGGATATCCACAATATGAATGTGTGTATTCTATTTCAAGGATAGAAAGAAAGCTTTGAAAATGTGTGTTAAGTGATAAATGTGGTAGTGTGGCCAGTATGTAGTGAAGAAGGGATATCCACAATGTGTAGAAAGAAAGCTTTGAAAATGTGTGTTAAGTGATAAATGTGGTAGTGTGGCCAGTATGTAGTGAAGAGGGGATATCCACAATATGAATGTGTGTATTCTATTTCAAGGATAGAAAGAAAGCTTTGAAAATGTGTGTTAAGTGATAAATGTGGTAGTGTGGCCAGTATGTAGTGAAGAAGGGATATCCACAATGTGTAGAAAGAAAGCTTTGAAAATGTGTGTTAAGTGATAAATGTGGTAGTGTGGCCAGTATGTAGTGAAGAGGGGATATCCACAATGTGATTGTGTGTACAGGTATTCTATTTCAAGGATAGAAAGAAAGCTATGAAAATGTGTGTTAAGTGATGAATGTGGTAGTGTGGCTTGTATGTAGTGAAGAGGGGATATCCACAATGTGATTGTGTGTACAGGTATTCTATTTCAAGGATAGAAAGAAAGCTTTGAAAATGTGTGTTAAGTGATGAATGTGGTAGTGTGGCTTGTATGTAGTGAAGAGGGGGATATCCACAATGTGATTGTGTGTACAGGTATTCTATTTCAAGGATAGAAAGAAAGCTTTGAAAATGTGTGTTAAGTGATAAATGTGGTAGTGTGGCCAGTATGTAGTGAAGAGGGGATATCCACAATGTGATTGTGTGTACAGGTATTCTATTTCAAGGATAGAAAGAAAGCTATGAAAATGTGTGTTAAGTGATGAATGTGGTAGTGTGGCTTGTATGTAGTGAAGAGGGGATATCCACAATGTGATTGTGTGTACAGGTATTCTATTTCACAGATAGAAAGAAAGCTTTGAAAATGTGTGTTAAGTGATAAATGTGGTAGTGTGGCTTGTATGTAGTGAAGAGGGGATATATCCACAATGTGATTGTGTGTACAATTTATTCTATTTCACAGATAGAAAGAAAGCTTTGAAAATGTGTGTTAAGTGATAAATGTGGTAGTGTGGCCAGTATGTAGTGAAGAGGGGATATCCACAATATGAATGTGTGTACAGGTATTCTATTTCAAGGATAGAAAGAAAGCTTTGAAAATGTGTGTTAAGTGATAAATGTGGTAGTGTGGCCAGTATGTAGTGAAGAGGGGATATCCACAATATGAATGTGTGTATTCTATTTCAAGGATAGAAAGAAAGCTTTGAAAATGTGTGTTAAGTGATGAATGTGGTAGTGGGCCAGTATGTAGTGAAGAGGGGATATCCACAATATGAATGTGTGTATTCTATTTCAAGGATAGAAAGAAAGCTTTGAAAATGTGTGTTAAGTGATAAATGTGGTAGTGTGGCCAGTATGTAGTGAAGAAGGGATATCCACAATGTGTAGAAAGAAAGCTTTGAAAATGTGTGTTAAGTGATAAATGTGGTAGTGTGGCCAGTATGTAGTGAAGAGGGGATATCCACAATATGAATGTGTGTATTCTATTTCAAGGATAGAAAGAAAGCTTTGAAAATGTGTGTTAAGTGATAAATGTGGTAGTGTGGCCAGTATGTAGTGAAGAAGGGATATCCACAATGTGTAGAAAGAAAGCTTTGAAAATGTGTGTTAAGTGATAAATGTGGTAGTGTGGCCAGTATGTAGTGAAGAGGGGATATCCACAATGTGATTGTGTGTACAGGTATTCTATTTCAAGGATAGAAAGAAAGCTATGAAAATGTGTGTTAAGTGATGAATGTGGTAGTGTGGCTTGTATGTAGTGAAGAGGGGATATCCACAATGTGATTGTGTGTACAGGTATTCTATTTCAAGGATAGAAAGAAAGCTTTGAAAATGTGTGTTAAGTGATGAATGTGGTAGTGTGGCTTGTATGTAGTGAAGAGGGGGATATCCACAATGTGATTGTGTGTACAGGTATTCTATTTCAAGGATAGAAAGAAAGCTTTGAAAATGTGTGTTAAGTGATAAATGTGGTAGTGTGGCCAGTATGTAGTGAAGAGGGGATATCCACAAAGTGAATGTGTGTATACTATTTCAGGGAAAGAAAGAAGGCTTTAAAAATGTGTGTTAAGTGATATATTTGAATCATATGGTCTCTGCACAATATTCTCTTAATATCATGATTATTAAGATTCTTTTCTTTTTCTTCTTCAGTATTTCACATTTTCATCAAAATCAGTTAGAAAAATTGTGTGTTAGGTGATAAATGTGTTAGTGGGGTCAGAATGTAGTGAATTGTGGATATGGCTTAAAGTGAATGTGTGTATTCCTTTTAGTGTTCACAATTTTCTGGGAAAAACTCCAGAAATATTGGTAAATATCATGATTGAAGTGTGATATCTGCAATGTGAATGTGTGTATTCTATTTCATAGATTAAGAAGGTTTTTGAAAATTGTGTGTTAATGAATTTGGTAGTTTGGTGCTATTTTTAAATTAAACAGAAAATATTTATACGCAAGTTATATGATTTGATTTATTCTATTTCTGCATTTTCCCAAATATAATAACTGAAGAACAAAGAACAAAATATAAAAACAATAATAACTTCATGTCAAAATGTATTTTTTAGATATATACAAACAAAACTTATATTTTTATAACATATTATTATAAATCTAAAGTATTATCCAAACTTTCTGTGGAAAAAGTGCAGGAGACCGCAATCATAATTGCGATGCTTAACTAGGATGGCGTCCTCAAAACAAAAAATCTTAAGGTAAAATTTAAAATGAAAAAGTGTTTAAAAGATGTAAGATTAAGATACTTAATAAACACTGTGATTTATTGTTCTCCTTTTCTTATTTTGATATACAGTGTCGATGCCACATCAGAACCAGATACGCCATCTTTTGGAAGACTAGTGAATCACGAGGATAATAAAAGAGCAAACTGCAAAGTAAAAGTTCTCGAGATCAGTGGGGTGCCAAGACTATGCCTGTTTGCTACCAGAGACTTGCAGATTAAAGAAGAATTATTATATAACTATGTACTTCCCCGAAACTTCAAATTTCCTCCACCTTATTATGCTCAACTGATAGAGAAACTTCCAAAAGAACTACTTAATACTGACAGTTTTGACCGTGCATCGGCAACTGCAGCTGAACCCTCTGAGGTAGGCACAGAGACTTTCCTTGATGATCATTCTTTTGAAGTAGCCCCTGAACAGCCATCTAAGGGAGAGAAACTTCAAAAAGATTTGATGGAAGAACTACATAATACTGACAGTTCTGCCCCTGCATTGATAACTGCAGCTGAACCCTCTGAGGAAGGCACAGGGACTTTACTTGATGATCATTCTTTTGAAGTAGCCCATGAACAGCCATCTAAGGGAGAGAAACTTCAAAAAGATTCCATGGAAGAACTACATAAAACTGACAGTTCTGCCCCTGCATTGATAACTGCAGCTGAACCCTCTGAGGTAGGCACAGAGACTTTCCATGATGATCATTCTTTTGAAGTAGCCCCTGAACTACCATCTAAGGAAGAGAAACTTCAAAAAGATTCCATGGAAGAACTACATCATACTGACAGTTCTGCCCCTGCATTGACAACTGCAGCTGAACCCTCTGAGGAAGGCACAGGGACTTTCAGTGATGATCATTCTTTTGAAGTAGCCCCTGAACAGCCATCTAAGGGAGAGAAACTTCAAAAAGATTCCATGGAAGAACTACATAATACTGACAGTTCTGCCCCTGCATTGATAACTGCAGCTGAACCCTCTGATGAAGGCACAGGGACTTTCCTTGATGATCATTCTTTTGAAGTAGCCCCTGAACAGCCATCTAAGGGAGAGAAACTTCAAAAAGATTCCATGGAAGAACTACATAATACTGACAGTTCTGCCCCTGCATTGACAACTGCAGCTGAACCCTCTGAGGAAGGCACAGGGACTTTCAGTGATGATCATTCTTTTGAAGTAGCCCCTGAACAGCCATCTAAGGGAGAGAAACTTCAAAAAGATTCCATGGAAGAACTACATAATACTGACAGTTCTGCCCCTGCATTTACAACTGCAGCTGAACCCTCTGAGCTAGGCACAGGGACTTTCCATGATGAAAATTCTTTTGAAGTAGCCCCTGAACAGCCATCAAAGGGAGAGAAACTTCAAAAATATTCCATGGAAGAACTACATAATACTGACAGTTCTGCCCCTGCATTGATAACTGCAGCTGAACCCTCTGATGAAGGCACAGGGACTTTCCTTGATGATCATTCTTTTGAAGTAGCCCCTGAACAGCCATCTAAGGGAGAGAAACTTCAAAAAGATTCCATGGAAGAACTACATAATACTGACAGTTCTGCCCCTGCATTGACAACTGCAGCTGAACCCTCTGAAGAAGTCACGGTGACTGTCCATGTCCGTGAAGATCATTCTTTTGAAGTATCCTCTGTTCAACTATCTGAGGAAGAGAAACTTACAAATGGTACCATGCAAGAACTGTGTGATACTGGCAGTTATGCTTGTTCATCGACATCTGCAGCTGAATCTTATAATGATCATTCTTTTGAAGTAGCCCCTGTACAACCATCTGAGCATCATTTCATGCCTTCTTCAGGACCAGAAGAAGATGAACAGTCGAATGATGAAGAAGAGTGCGATGAATTGTCTGAGTCTGATTACCATCCGGAAGAGTCAGAAGAAGATGAAACAGGAATTCCAGTCTCTCGTGTACCCCTCACTCGATCTAATAAAGCACTGCATCATGGGAATGGTGAACCTGCAGGATTTGAATTGGTACCTCAAGGGAGAGAGGCCAAAAATGTAAGTACACAAACTGTGCAAAGTGCTAACAATGATAACACTGGGGGTGCCTATGTGATGAGAACACATAATCAGGACTCAAAAAGATCATATGACAAGGTAGCATATTGCTTGTACTGCTCCAAGCCCCAGAAGAAATTACCACAGCATCTTCCACAGCATAAAAATGAAGCAGAAGTTGCCGAATATCTGGCAGTTAAGTCTGGTGAAAGAAGACAACGTTTGCTGACAGTTATCCGTAATAGAGGAAACCACAAGCACAACTGTGAAGTCATTGCAGAAGGCAAAGGTGGACTTGTTGTTATTTACAGACCAAGCCATTATGCTGATCCAAAGGATTATGTCCCATGTTTCCACTGCGTCGGGTGGTTTGCAAAAACTGAAATGTGGAAGCACAAGTGCCTTTTAAAGCCAGAGCAACCAAGCAGTTCCAAAGGAAAGAAAAGACAAAATCAAGTGAGAAGAGGAAAGCTACTACTTCCACCTGCTCCAGGAACAAAGTCTTGTGATATGGTACATGAAGTTCTCAGTGGTTTAAGGAGTGATGATGTGGCACGTTGCATCAAGGGGGATCGACTCATTGTGGAATTAGCAAACAAACTTTGCCTGAAGATGGGCCATGATGGCGAAACCTACAACTTCATGAGATGTAAACTTCGAGAAATCGCCAGATTGCTTCTTACATACAGAATATCTACTGGAAAGGAAAATGCCACTTTGAGTTCCATCATTTCTCCACAGGAATTTGATGAGGTTGTCAAGTCAGTGAGAGAAACAGCTGGGTTCAACAGAGAAACACATGAGTATACAACACCTAGCCTAGCACTAAAACTAGGCCATCTGTTAAAGAAGACTGCCGGGTTACAGCTTGTGAGGGCAACAAAGGACGGGGACACTCGAGCAGAAAAGATGGCGAGAGATTTCATCACTCTCATTGAGAAAGAATGGGAGACAGAAGTGTCCTCACATGCACTCAGAACCCTCTATCAGCAGAAGAGAAACCAGCCAAAGCTCTTGCCAGTAACCACAGATGTAGTAGCCCTGTCCAGGTACATTGAAACCAATGCTGAAAGATATTTGAAAGAGCTAAAGAGTGCTGAAAACAAAGTGAATGCCTGGCAACAGCTTAATCTCTTGATGTTAACCCATTTGATTGTCTTTAATAGAAGGAGGGCAGGGGAAGTGTCCAAAATGACTGTTGAAATTTACACTAAAATCAAGGAAGGATCGGACCATATGGTGGATGGGCAGATGGCAACACTCCAAAATTGGGAGCAGCAATTGGTGAAATGCCTTTGGAGGGCCGAACTTGTAGGGAAAAGGGGAAGAACTGTCCCTGTTATGATGACAAACTTTGCAAAGTCATGCATGGATGCTCTTAAGAGGTACAGAACTGAGGTTGGAGTCAACCCAAAGAACAAATACTTCTTCGCCCTAGCAAGACCTGACATCATGTCACACATCCGGGGATGTGACACACTTAGGGAACATGCTCAAAAGTGTGGTGCGGTGCAGCCAACATTACTCAGATCGACAAGATTGCGTAAACACATTGCCACTATGACACAACTACTCAATCTCAGAGAAAATGAGATGGATGCTCTTGCTAACTACATGGGCCATGACCTTCACATTCATCGGCAATTCTACAGGCTCCCGGATGCTGCCCAGCAAGTGGCAAAGATCTCGAAGCTTCTTTTTGCAATGGAAGGAAAGGGGGGAAGTCCTGTTGATGTGCTGGGTCAGGCAAAGAGCATTGATGATCTTCAGCTACAGCCTGATGAAGGTAAATGTAACATTTAAATGTCATTCACATTCAGGATGAATGCAGTTATGACATTTAAGTGTCCCACTGTCTTTATAATTTTGGTAGATATGATTGGAACTCTCATGAATTGACAAAACAATAGTGTTATCATATAGACCATAATTGTGTTGTTGTTAATAGGGCAGCTTTCAGTTCTCTGCATTCCAACCATTATGCACAGGGAGAAATGTGTTTTGGCTCAACTTGAGTTAATACATATTTCCTTAAGTCCCAGCTTTGTTCATGCATGTGTACGCTTTTTGACATACAATTAATGACAGTTTATATGCAAATAAAAATAGGTAAAGAAAATTATATTTTAAAATGCTATAGGTGCCGGTGGTCACTTGGGTCTATGCAATACACACACATATATATGTTCTGCACTTCCTAATCTACTAGGGAAAGATTATCTAGAACAAACAAAAAAATTATAAAGAGTGTTTTTTTTAAGGGGCTGTATTGAGTCATTCTGCAACTTAAAGTATAATTATTGCCCTTGGCTACTCAAAAATGTATGTGAATTTACTGGCAAAAAGAAAATCTGAATTATCTTCAACAGAGCTGGACACTGGAGAAACAGAAGCACCCACTGATGAGTCCTCCGAGGACAGTGCAAGTGATGGTGAGAACTCTGACACAGAGGTGCAGTCTTCTACATCAAGCAAAAGAGGTACAGTGATGAAAGTTAATTTTCCATTGCTTTCACTTTCCAGTGCAGCTCTCAAGTGGAGATGATTCTGGAGGAAGTTAGATCTACATTGTACTGTTACATTTGGGCACGGCGGTCAGCCTCAGAGGACTGCATTGACTCTTTGAGTTTTTGTTGCATTGCATGTGGAGTTCCTGCATGCTTCACTAGAATTTTCACTTTCATTTCTTATATCTCTGGGCCTAAAAAAAATGGTACTGTACATGTACATTATTTAAATGAAAAAGACTTTTTTTCCAAAAAAAAGGTCCCTCGGAAGGCAGCGCTTCACCTATTTAGGATGGCTGCAGAGAGCAACTGATCAAGCACTGCAAGAATCAAGAGGAAGACATGATTGAGAGTCTTTGTATCATTTCTGTCTTGCAAACCTTGATATGGGTCCCCTGGAGATTTGGAGGGAGAGGGGTGCAATTCTGTTCTGTTCTCTGTATGCCTCCTTCCCTATTTCTGCAAGTTATTATAATCAAAACCAGTCTCAGCTGTTCTATTTATTGGTTTTTTATGCAACACTTTCAATTTGCCCTGCAATAAATGGCAGAAAATGAACAATGTTTTAACGATGCCCAAAACTATGCACTAGGTTTGAAGAAACTATAGACTGTTTGCATTTCATGTTTATATATATTTATTTATTTTATATCTGTTACAACAGGTCAGAAAAGGCCTCTCCAGCCAACAGAGAAGGATGACCAGGCAGCCAAAAAGTCTAAAAAGAAAGCATGGACCAGCAATGAGAAAGCTGCAGTGAAGCGAAATCTAGAAAAGTTCATGACTCTTTCTTCAAAACTGCCTGGGAAAAGTGACATCGACAGGTGTCTTCAAGCCGAGCCTTGTCTAAAACATAGAAGCTGGCTTAATGTAAAAGATTACATTCGAAATTTCAAAGTGACCAAAGCTAGAGCAATTCAGTGTCATGAGTAATACAAATTCTCTGAAACATCACAAGATATTTTTCAGATATCAGACAATGTTATGCACCAACATACCAGTTAATAGCATTTGAATATTCCACTAGTCAGTTTGAAGGGAGATTTGATTGAGGTTTCACAAGCATAAAGTCCTAACTCCTCCACTAAGATTGTCATCCTGTCTGTTCATTCTCAGTACTGTATGACACATACAAAAAAATCAAACTAATACAGAAGTCATATTTTATGGGAACTTTCAACTTGAATTTGAGATTAGTGATGTCCATGGAATTCGAATTATATTTTTGTTTTCTGGCTAATAAATTATGACAATAAATCAGGTTCAAATCTTGTGGATCTAGTTTTATCCAGGTTTTCATTTTCAGAAAGATTATTAGATTTGTTAGATCACAACTTTTCAGTATTGATTTATCCATGTACTTTATGACTATCGCACTTTTAGGCATTGCATATAGTGCGGCAGTATAGTACCAAAAAAGGTAAACTCTATTGACCAACATATTGCATTTCAGTACAATTTATGAGCTAATTCATCTAAATGTACTTACATGTACTACAATTTCAGATCAGCAGAGATAACCTAATTTCTTCTACCTTTAAAGGTTTTATTATTTATTTGTAGGATTGTTTTTCTCCCCAGTGAGTACATCAACCAATTATGATTATGATTTTCATCTGCCTTGTATGCCATATTGTCACAAAGCGGTGCCTAAGGCATTTGGTTTTCTAGTTTGTCGTATAATATCAAACTAAGGTAATATGTGTGTATTAGAGGACGATCATGGGCTTCTTAATCTTAAATAAGCTAGGTCATATGTGTGTGAAAAAGTGTGTGAATCAAAAATATTCAATTTCATATCACCAAAAAATGTCTCGTTCTCCGGTTTGCTATTCCCCATCAGCAGTATTTTCAATCAAAGACTTATTCCGGAAGAGCACACCAGCCTTACAAAACCAAACTGAGGGGAACTGCTCCTTTGTCATGATTGCATGAACATGATTACGCAATCGTTCATTATTGTCCAAACACCTGAATGTTATCATTAAGCTGCACATGATCAAAAGGCAGTGACCATGATTGGATCATAGGAAGGCCTACGTTAACATTCCATCCTTACTACGTCCATCATTTGAATGACCAACTTATTCTTCAAAATCTAGGATTGATACACTGGTGATAATTAACTAAACTTGGAATACGAATGAAAAATCTAATTAACAGTTACTGTACAAAATTATTACCTATGATGACTGTATACCGATAAAGAAAGGTGTATGAACAAATTTGAAATGGTTAAACCTAACATGGATAGGTTTGGTGTACAATTGTATAAGTCCATGATAGAGTAATCACATCTACCATGCCTTTCACCATACATTTAATGGTTTGCTTGGCTCTTGAAATGAATATGCAATAAGAAAGTTGTTTAGTCAGTTTTAATGTTTTAATCCTTTCTCTGCTGGGGAGGGGGGCGCCAACCCCCCCCCCCCCCCCCCCCCACACACACAAAGTCCACTGCACATTTATAACCACTTCCTACTACGCTCCATTTTATATAATGCTACTTTCATACCTTTATTTTTTAAGTCTTGCGCATCTTTTGGCACCAAGTTTAGAAAATTAGTCATACTGTTACCAATTCATGTGACCTTTTGTGACCCCATGTCAGCTCGAAAACAGAGAATTTCTGAGATTTGTGTACAAAATGAATGGGAAGTTGCATTTTATCCTGTTTCTCCTTTATCACCTGTGATTTCCTCTTTCAGCTGAAATTATCTCCTATTCTAGCTGTATACTCGTTCAGATAACACTCTCAAACAGTAAACTTTATAAAAACAATAGTTACAGTTGATGAGAAAAAGAAACATATAACTAATTTGAAAACAAAAGTATACATAAGAATTGAAATAACTTTCAATATTTTTTGTCATGTAATAATGTTTTTAAGGTTTAGAAAGAATTTATTGCATTAAAATGTTTTCTCCAAGGCCTTCATTTACTTGATTATCAAGGAAAAGGAATATTTATGCATATATATTTGCATAAATTATAATATTAAATAAAAAATATAAAGATTTACATAAAATTTACGATAGGATTTGTGTTCTTTAAGCGATTCTCAAGGTCTGTTTAAAATTTCGCGGCGATCGGTCATGACGCGGCTGAAATCCGGGGGGGGGGGGGGGGGGGGGCCTCCGAGTTCCCCCTTCCATCAGTCAGAAAGGAGCTTGAAATAGCCCAGTGCAGTAAGGGGGTTAATCCATTGCAATTACACTTCTGTGAGTCAAGCCGTATACATTTGATCATAATTATTTCAGTGATAACTACTTTAGCCAAGGAAAATGTAAATGAAAATTGTTAGTGCAAATTGGAAAATTTCAACCGCGTTTCAATGCTCACTGTATGTTGACTTGAGTAACCAATTCGTTGTAAAGGATCATGTACTGAAATATAATGAACATTAAATGAGTTACATCAGTCCATTAATTAACCCATGATGTCGTGTCTCTTTATGTTTTAATGAAGTTGTCTTTGTACAGGTATTTTGATGTATGGGGAAAGGCTGGAACATATTAGCCACGAACTAAGTAGATATTCTTAAAAATAACAATGAACGTGATGAAGGAGCATGTAAATCAGATCAAAAATGATTTTCATATTTATGTGTTTTTTTCCCAAATGCAGTGAATCCTACTATATATGAATCTAACACTGACATTTTAAAAGACTGAATGTAAGTGACATATAATTATAGTTTGTGCACATGAAAGCATTGGGAATGGTATGGAAATCCCTCATTTTTGTGAGGAGTGATTTAAATTTGATTGCAATTATAAAATAATTTCAAATGACTTTAAACAACAATACTTTCATACATATTTTCTTTATCCCTGATTCATATATTCCTCTCCAACTCCGTAACTATTTGTGAATGGAGATTCATCATCAGGACATGTAATACATTACACTGCTCAGCTTATATCCCTGAAGATTAATTGCTGCTTTTAAGGGGGAGATTTTTAACATTGCCATGGTTGTTATGCATATCCCAACCAACCCCCCCCCCCCCAACAACAACAAAAAAGTTTGCTAGTTACTCCCCTTCTATCTAGCTCCTTTTTTCCTACCCCCTTTATTGTTCTCTCTCTCCTCTCTCCTCGACTTGTTTCCTTCTTGTCCTGGCCCTAACTCAACCACTTGGGAGTAACTTAAAGGAATGAGGCCCTCGGGAGGGATCGGCTTTGATGGGGGGGCAGTTTGTGGGGGTTTGGTCAGTCGGTTGCAGGGTGGGGGAGATGTTGGTGGTAGTGGGTGGGGGGGGGGGGGGGGGTCTCAATTTGCCTTCTTGTTTCATTGAAGTTGATTCTTTCCCGGGGTCTCATACTCATTCTCTTGTAATGTATTGTCACATGACTGTTATAGCTGTTTTATTTATTGTAATTACCTTTATTTATATTCATTATGTGATTTTGACTTGAACATGTAATATGATTTTAGCTTGTACACAAGACAAATGTCGGTCTTCGGACAGTTTGTCCTTGTTTTTTTATTTTTATTTGTTTAGCTCATTCCAAAAACATTTGTCTCAATTGTGTAAATGAATGATGAATCCCCTCTTAGTTAAGAATTAATTACACACATATCCACACTTTCCTGTATTTTATCTTTAACGTAGCGTATCCCCCATTCCATAGTTATTTATTTTGTTTAATGTATATCCACACTTGCATACCTTAATTTTAAGAACATATGTCTCCACGTTTGCATAGTAAACTCTGACATACAAATTTGAGGCTAAATTCTTGATATTATTTCACGAAATATAATTTTATTCATTTATCTGGCGTTATATGCATCAAAGAAAGGGGAATCTTTTTAAAAACACCTCAAATTCCAATATCCCCGATTTCATAGTTAAAGATAGATATCCCCATTTGGCACGTTTTACCTGTATGTGTGTGTGTGTGTGCGTGTGTGTGTGCGTCTGTTTGTCTGTCTGATTGTCTTTGTTCAATGCACTGTTTTATTCATCACCCAGTAGCTTGGCGCTAGTGAGATCTGTCAGTCTTGTAAAAATTGTCTGATGTTCAGTCATGCATGCAGAGATTCAAATGAAAATGGTACCTAAATGTACTAGGAGGATGAAATCCATGATTAAATATTCATACTTCAAACATTACAACTTTTAAAAAGTGGGACATTTTTTCTGACTCACTCTGTATAGGACCGCGTTCCAGTCAATGCCCTTTTTGAATGACTGGTATTCTGACATCATTGGGTGTGCAAATATGTAATTTCATTTCAAACTGAGATTCTCACAATATATTCAATTTAATTCGATTCAATTTATTTCAACACAAATAAAAACACATATCACATAAAATATATAATATAATATGCTATCCATAATACATTGTATGTAGGAGTGGCCCATGGAAGAAGGCACTAACTAGGAGAAAAACAGAAAATACTAACATTTTGTACACAACAAACGAAAGAATTGTCTACGAATACATCACAATCCATTGACCCAATTGCCAATTAGAGATTCGCATATAGATTTAGAAAAATAATTTTTCAAACATTTATAACTGCGTTATTATTTGACCGATTTATTCAAACGTTTGCAATCATGAGTTTCTTATTTTTCTGCTTTCACACAAAATTAATAAACTTATAACAAAGGAGCGCCTATCATACCTATCTAAACGAATATCATCATGATATACATAAAAGTTATGTACATAAAGTATACACAAACAGTTTGATGTGTATGAAGAAGAATAAACGTCGAATAAAGGAAACATAAATGACGAACCTCTTTGTAATAAACGTTTGAATGAGAAGGATCTCACGCAAAACGTAATAATGTTCAGTCTTTATGAGGGATCCCCTTTATTCCCCGCTATTTGTCAAGGTGTAATAGTTTAATTAAATGCAAAGAATGCTTTCAAAGAATGCTATCAATACGTCTTGAATGTTGCGTTTTCCGGCTGTTGCCCCCCCCCTCCCCCATGGAATAAAATCGCTGGCCTTGCATGCAACAGGAGCTCATTGTTTTCATTATCTTAAACAAAATATTCAATTTAACACATGTGGTTCCTTCTAGATACTTTCAAATGTTGAATTCATTTAATTTGATGTGATTTGAGTTGATGTTAATAATTTCCATGTACATCACTTTTTTGGTTACAATCCTGTCAATGTTTTTTTGTTTTTTTCATTAGATTTTTGTATTGATTTATTTATTTACTAACAGCAAATAAGTACTATTCATTTCATACAACGATATTTATATGTACAAGAAGAGAAAATATTGGTTGGTAAAATGGGCGGATAATAGCATATGTGCTAGTCGACCCTAACGCCTTATAGCTAAACAATGTATTTTGTACAAGTAACCTTCAGAAAACAAAACAAAAAGAAAAACGTAGAAATTAATTTACTATTGCAATCAATACTATAAAAATATATAACTTTAACAATGTCTTACAAGATACAAACTGATAATACGAAATATAATTTTTGTACAGATACAGACTACTTGCATGGATTTTGTATTCATGATTTGTTCAACAAATTTGTTCAACAAATCGGGCCCAAAATACTTTTTTTTTTTTTTTTTGGTCTCGAAATTTGAAAATTTGACATTTTTCTTCGGTGGGGGGGGGGGGGGGGTAAGGTCACCTTCTTTAGGTTAGCCGTGAGCATATTTTTTTGTTATATATTTTTTTTATAATTAAAAAAAAAAAAATCCAAAGGGGGGGGGGGTTTTAGTTTTTTTTAGGGGGGTTTACACACATAAAAATATCAAAGGGGGGGGTTTGAACCCCCAAACCCCCCCCCCCTGCGTACGCTCCTGCTAACGATAATGACTATTCCATGGTAGATTGCTATCATAAGTGGCAACGTCAAGCTCTTTGATTTCCTCTCCAGCTATGTTCAGTTTACCATTTAATACCTATTTTCACTCTTTCCACTTATCAACATGAAAAACATTTTCATTTAATTGAGGGTTTTTAGCAATGCAACCATTTTCTGTGTGTTGTTCATTACTTCATCCACATAAATTTCGCCCTGGTCAGCTGGAAAAGTATGAATTATGTTAGAATCGTCGGCAAACAGCCGCAAATTGAAATAATTAGTTACTGATGGCAAATCAATTATATAGATAACAAATATAGTTGGTCCTAGTACTGATCCTTGTGGAAGACCACATCGTATCTTAAATCTTATGGATAACGTTTAACTACATTGAACAATCTGTTACTAAGATAGTCCTTAAACCATGAAAAGGGTTAAACTTGATTGCCATGATTAGAGAGTCAGTATATGTAGATTAATGTTTTAAAATTGCTTTCTTAAAATCGATGAATATGCCTAGAGTTAAACTCACTTCTTCGTTCTTGTAATAGCAAGCAATATAATAATCTTGATGCAGCGAAGCATATTACAAGAGGGTGAAAGTGTACACACTAATGGGTATAATGTACTTAAAATTGAATATGGTTTACGCAATATTGGGTAGTAATAATTTACCCAACAAACATTTCTTTAACTAATGTTTGGTCAATTTTATAGGCCCGAATTGTTCTCATATTTTAACCCTACGCTGGATTTAGAATTTTGTCAAAAAAGTGTTTAAAAAAAGAAATTGGGCAGAGATCTAAGTTTTCTTTCAAACAAGATTTTAGACCCTGGATAGGACTAAAATGAATAGGAAAATACAGACCTTAGAGTGTACCTTTAATATGTTTCGAGCAAATCCAATGATTTGGTTTGTTAAAGCTTATCTGTACTAGTTTACAGGAGGGATTAAACCGCCCTGCAAGGTCACTAGACAGGTGGTTATCTCATCAACTCAGCTCTCAGCTAACATAAGAAAAAGAGGATCATGGGGGACCAATGGTCACCGATTAGGCATTGTTTGTTATATAGAGGGCGCAAGTAGCTACAAGTACTGTAGTGCAGTGGGCCTTTAAAACCAAAAGACAGGTAGTTGTTACACATGTAGATGTAGGTTGTAGGAATAAAGAGGCATAGATCCTGGATTAAAGGGTGATATGGAACAGCTTGAGCTAGTTCCCTAATCACTGGTGTCAGTGTCATCATCTTCCATTTGATCCTCCCGAGGATCAGCTGACTTTGTTCTCTCAAACGCATAGTTCTCACAGAGCTCTTGACAATCCCCACGATTCATGCGTTCGAACGCCTTAGCCAAGTCCCCAAGGTTCCGAATCTTTTTTTGATTCTCAGCAAGAACGAGTAGTTCTTCAGTCGGATTCTTGCACTGCTCCAGATGTTTTATGTATTCTTCAAGTCCCAGCTGAATGGCAAGACCTCTCCAGTCACCCAAAACTGGGCTTTCTCTGTTCAACCGGCAACGCAGCTCATGCTGTAGCATAGGAGGTACTATGGAAGCAATTGCAACAGGAGCAGCAGCATTTCCTTGAGGATTATTCCCTTGGGATTTGTTGATGACTTTGATATTGTTGACGTTGATATAGACGTTTCCAGGACGCTGCTGCATATTTCCATCTGCTAAAGATCCTGGAACCAATTCTTGGACAACGTTTGCCGGAAATGCTTGTGGGGCTAAGACTCCCATTGTCTCCTCTGCTGCAGACTCTACTGACTGGACGGGCACTGTCGATGATGTCGGAGCTTAAAACAAAACGAACAATAAGATGATATGACGTAAATCAATTACAATGCGTATTATTTTTACACTCGTTTTTACCCATGACGGTTTCTTGAAACGATGCCCTGCATATGAAAAGGTTTGTGTATGAAAAAACAAAAAAGGGAAAAATAGTATTACTGTTTGTCTTTAAATCTTACATTTGGATGTTCCCCGTCCAACATCATGTTGTTCAGCTTTGCCCTTGGGCGATGCAGATCCTGTCGGAGTTGATCTGGCAATTGGATTCTCATGCGGCACATCTGAATTATGAATACATGATATCAACGTGATGAAAAGCGATTAGCCTCAAATGATTATTATTCGAAATTGGAGTCACTTGGCAAGGTGCTTTTGCTACACCAAATGAACTGTATAGCATTGCACGTAAACATAATGTACATATGAGATATGGGTGGCCCAATATAACGCACTAGCATACTGGTACCAGCAGTAGTATAATCTTTCCAAATATTCAAAATAACATTTTGTCCAGTATCAGTGAAAATGCGTTTTAAAAATTCGGATAATCGGACGTCTTTCTTACACATGTAATTAAAAATGCCTGAAGAGAAAGAAATTATGTTTGTGGTATATTATGTTTGTGTTTAATCTGACGTTTTGTTACAGCTTATCCGAAGCTCAGGCAAATAGCAATTCCTGAAACTGCACAAGCATACGATCTTCTCTGTCAGCACTGCCAATGGAAGTCTTTAAGCCACCCCCTCCTTCCCCTCCCCCTCCCCCGAAAGGAATTCATGCTCTTGATATTACCGTTGTACTGTACTGGGAAGGTGATCTTCTTCGTGATTTTTTGCTTCAAGATGAGAGTGACGAGAACTCTGGATACTAATTGTTCACGTGGCTGAAGATTGAACGGCATGCGATGGGTCGTCATGTCAAAGAAAGCACATTCTTCAAGTTCCTATAGAAAATCAGAGATAACCATCGATTAATACCCTACGAAGTTATAGGGTGCCATTGTCGTAATTTAAAAGTCATGAATTATGAACCATGTTTGAATCGAGTTTCCTGAAATTATATAAATGAGATGGTGTTGTGCAATGAACAGTACGCTAAGGCAGAAAGTTCATCAGTTCGATATCGCTTTAAGAAAGCTCTAGCCTGTGTCTTTGGTAATGTAAAAAAGATATATATTAGGCCCTGCAGAATAGGTTACAGACAATTTGTTTGTCAGAATAATTTACTCCGGGGGAAACAACAGTAAACATTGTATTGAGATTCCTACCTCTTTTGACACTTCCTCTTTGTTTTCAAGATGTCTGACAAAAAGGGGTCCTTTTCCCCAATATACACAGTACTGCTCACCAGGAAAGGCTACCTTGTAGTCTTGTATGGTATCCTGCAAAAGGTTGAACATATATGGATCCATATTGACACAATGATAATGACAACAATAGTAATAATAATAATAATAGTTGCAATAATTGCAATAATGCTGTTCTTCCAGAGGGCACTGCAATGTACTGCAGCAATTACAAGGGACTCAGATACACCTGGATGATCCTTTTATGAGTCTCGAACTAATTGTTTACTTCAAGATGCGAAATGTTTATCGGGTTTGAATATTATATCTTATCTGTGATTTTGTTTGGATAATTGTTGTGACCACCCCCGTCACCCCCCCCCCCCCCCCTCTTCATCCGTGCACGGACCCCTCGAAAACGTTTTACAAAAAAGTATTGATATCGTAACCACTAGAAGAACGGGGACACACAAACAAGTTATTTCAATGAACATGGTAAAAACAACTTTTCGTCCTAATTCGAGTGTTTGCTATACAAACAAAAAATACAAAATATAAGTTGCATGGACTTATTAAAGGATTTCCTGTCTATTTTAGCATTTATTTAACTCAAATTCTTTTTCAGCTAAAAACATACCGAATTATTAATTCATGATTAATCTACCTCTTTCATGTCGCAGAAGTCGTCTTTAATATTGAGCAGGATGTAGTTCATGTCGTCTCTGGACGTTGACAGGGGAACGTACGGCGTACAGATGAGCCGTTTACCGAAGAAATATCTCCTGATTAAGGAGATAATCCACCATTCCGAGAAATGGTCCAAGTACAGAGTCAGGTGATTCTTTGCGACTACACACCGGGCAGCTTTGTCAGAAGCAGGAACTATCCTTGAAAATTCATCAGACTCTGTCAACAACAACAAAAAATAGGGGACCGTGTCAATTTTGAAAGTATTTTTGTAAGTTTTGCGGGTTTACTGGGGAGCCTTGTTGGAGGGTCATTGTTTTACTCATGAACAATGACTTTACAACATGTCGATTGCTTTTTGGTGATTGGCTATTAACAAAATGTTTCATTCTCATAATTCCCCCCGATCTTTCCACAAGAATCCTAAAAACAGCGACTGTATAAACATTACTGTGCGATTTATAAGTTATTCAAACAAAAAGACTGAAACAATTTTTCTTTAAGTGAATTGTTATTCTAATAGAATTATATCAAGTAAAACTTAGTGAATACGAACATTCTCAGAGGAATATCAACATTGAAGTGAGGTCATATGATACCAAGAAAAGTAGGGAAGAATTAATTTTGTGTGAAGATCTCTGTCATAATTATGATGGGTTCGTCGTGGCAGTCAGGTGCTCTCTGCACTGTCACAAAAAGAGAGAGGTATTTATATGGAAATATGGGATCTATGGTAATAGGAAGATCTTACCAGTCCTTCGGGTGTATAGCACAATTTCTGCCTTGTCTGGGTTGCTGAAAATAGCGCTATGAGAGACCGTGACTTCCACCGGAGTTTGAAACTGAAGACCAGGAGGGGATAGCTTGAGCCCAACTGAGATGATAACTTCGTCTTTTTCCAGCTTTAAGTCAGGTGGAATGGTTGTCAATGCTTCTGCTGTGATATATTTGGTTCTGTCCGGATCGTCTGGTGAAAGTGGAACCTTGATGCTGTACTCGTCCAGATTTATAATCTTTGTCTCTTCTGTGATGCTCTTCCTCGAGGAGCGAGAGACTGGTGGACTTGTGTCTTGTGGACTGGTAAGATATGGATCGTATGGTTGGGAGTATGGGCGGGGCATGTAGTTAGGGAAAGCCTCACTACCAAAAGTACTGCGAAGGTAGTCACTGTGGTCCTCGTCAAACCTAATTAATAACTTAACGATCTTTGTGGCTTCTCTATTTAAAATAAAGTCATGTATATCCAGATGGCCACCATGAAAAGCAAGGCCTGCAGGTGTCCAGTAATCATCAGTAAGCCTCCATAGGTCTGCCCCTTTACTAACGAGGTATTTGACAACATCAAAATGACCCTCGATTGATGCTATGTGAAGAGCTGTAAACCCATTTCTATCAGCAATTTCAATGCCTGCTCCTTTGTTCACGATATACTCGGCGACTTCAAGATGGCCTTCTTGAGAAGCATAAGACAATGGTGTCCTGTCAGTTTTGTCACATTTGTCAAGCTGTGCCCCTTTCCTAACAAGGTATTTGACAATATCAAGATGATCCTTGAATGATGCTATGTGGAGTGCTGTAAACCCGTCTCGATTACAGTTATCAATATTTGCTCCTACGTTCAGTAAGACCTCGACAATACCCAAATGGCCTCCTTTTGTTGCAAGACACAAGGGTGTCATTCCGTTCCTGAATGCTTTGTCAACCTCTACCCCTTCGTTAACGAGAACTTTGACAACTTCGAGGTGTCCACCAAATGAGGCCAGACTAAGTGCCGTCCAACCATCGTCAGTGCCTCTATCCAGCTCCGCTCCTTGACTGGTGAGATATTTCACTCCATCAATATTACCAGTGTGTGATGCAGTATGTAGTGCTGTACATCCACCTTTACCACACATGTTAATGCTGGCTCCTTCTGTCAAAAGGGATTCTGCAATGTCAAGATGGCCACCGTCTAAACCACAATGTAGAGGTGTCCAGTAATCATTGGCAAGCCTCCCCAGGTCTGCCCCTTTACTAACGAGATATTTGACAATAGCAAGGTGACCCTTGAATGATGCTATGTGAAGAGCTGTAAACCCGTCTTTATCACTAATTTCAATACCTGCTCCTTTGTTCACGATATACTCGACGGCTTCAAGATGGCCTTCTTGAGAAGCATAAGACAAGGGTGTCCTGTCGTTTTTGTCGCATTTGTCAAGCTGTGCCCCTTTCCTAACAAGGTATTTGACAATATCAAGGTGACCCTTGAATGATGCTATGTGAAGAGCTGTAAACCCATCTTTATCACTAATTTCAATGCCTGCTCCTTTGTTCACGATATACTCGACGACGTGAAGATGGCCTACTTGAGAAGCACAATACAAGGGTGTCCTGTCGTTCTTGTCACGTTTGTCTAGCTGTGCCCCTTTCTTAACAAGGTATTTGACAATAGCAAGATGACCCTCAGATGATGCAATGTGAAGAGCTGTAAACCCGTCTTTATCACTAATTTCAACGCTTGCTCCTTTGTTCACGATATACTCGACGACTTCAAGATGGCCCTTTTGAGAAGCCCAGTACAAGGGTGTCCTGTCGGTTTCGTCACATTTGTCAAGCTGTGCCCCTTCGTTAATGAGATCTTTGACAATGTCAAGGTGTCCCCCCAATGAAGCCAAACTAAGTGCGGTCCAGCCATCGTCAGTGCTCCTATCCAGCTTCGCTCCTTGACTGGTGAGATATTTCACTCCATCAATATCACCAGTTTGTGATGCAGTATGTAGAGGTGTACATCCACCTTCATCACACGTGTTAATGCTGGCTCCTTCTGTCAAAAGGTATTCTGCGATGTCATGATGGCCACCGTCTAAAGCAAGGTGTAGAGGTGTCCAGTAATCATTACCAAGTCTCCCCAGGTCTGCCCCTTTACTAACGAGATATTTGACAATATCAAGATGCCCCTCCAATGAAGCTATGTGAAGAGCTGTAAACCCTTCTTTATCACAAATGTCAATGCCTGCTCCTTCGTTCACGATATACTTGGCGACTACAAGATGGCCTTCTTGAGAAGCACAATACAAGGGTGTCCTGTCGTTTTTGTCACATTTGTCCAGCTGTGCCCCTTTCCTAACGAGATATTTGACAATATCAAGATGACCCTGGGATGATGATATGTGAAGAGCTGTAAACCCATTTTTGTCACCAATTTCAATATCTGCTCCTTCGTTCACTAACAGCTCTACAACATGAAGATGGCCTTTCTTCGAGCATAAGTGAAGCGATGTCTGTAGGTTAGCATCGATTACATTCACTTTTGCTCCAAGATTGGTAAGGCATTTAACCGTTTGAAAATGTCCGTTTTCCGAAGCAATGTGAAGGAGTGTCTTGCCAGACTTATCCGAGCAGTTTACATCAACTCCTCCCGAATCCTCTGACTTGTCCTCCGAGTCGATTAACGATTGTATCTTCAGGAAGTCTCCTTTTGCTGCTGCTGAAAACAGCGCCATGTTAAACGTAATTCACACCCACAACGTTATTCTCTCTATGATATTACTGTGCTTTCCAAACACCATGTTACTTATTGTAATGTGACATTGAACTACTGTGTGCATTAGCCTGTACCCTTCAATAGCGATGATATTTGGTCTATTCTGAAGGAACAATCAAGCGTGATATATGAAAACATTTCATAAATTGGACTTTGCATTCATATCCATATTGGCTTCAGAAGTCTGACTACATTACTGTACTGCGTATTGCGACTATAGAGTCCTATTGCCTTGCCATTTTTCTGTATTTTTTGTGGGCCTGAAATATACCTGGTTTTAGATCGGGGCGGAAAAAACAAAAAAATTCAGATATTTACTTAGTGCCAGGATAAATATGCAAATATTGTCTTATTGCAAGAAACACATAGTACTTCTGATATCAGATATCAGAAGTACTATAATGTGGGATGGAAGTTGTTATTTAAGTCCTGGTATTTGTACACAGTAAAGGTGTGCTTGTGTAGATTAATTCACGTTTAGATTTGAAGGTCATTTCTATAATTACAGATCAAAATGGTATATAGATACATTCTAGTGAAAGTTATTTTACAGGGTTTAGAAATAATGATAAATTGCAAATGTGTATTCTCCAGTAAGAGGTCACAAAGGCCAGAGTTTTTGCATGAATTTGAAAAGAGATTTGGATAATACGGGTAGAGTTTAATATAAAAGGGGGATAATTTATTATGATGAGTAGTCAGTCCGGTATCGGTCTCATTGGTATGACTGAGATATAAGGTTACAAAGGGTTGGTCACACTGACACATAAACATCAACAATTAAATCGGTTTGTGTAGAATAAAGTGTATAGACCAGTTCGTAATTAGCACATGGTTCAAATCGCCTCAAACATCCACAGATATTCTAACTTTTGTACAAAGTAACCTAGGTCTGCCCATGTCAAATAGTATACAAACTGGAGTACTGGGTCCGAGAAAGTCGTTGCTGAAGGTTCATGTGTGGGTTGAAATACCCTTAACATCCCTTTAATTCAGTATTCTGAAAGTCAAAAGTTTTCAGAATATCACCCCGTATTGCTTGATGGTATGAAATATATATCTGTTGTAAATAAATTGCCCCTAGAATGGTCAAAACCTGTGGCGCTTAATTTTAAAAATCATTGCCAATAATCGGGTAATTCTCTAAAACAACCAGCAGGTAACTACATGCAATTTAATTCTAAGAGCATATACTGATTAGCGTTCACTTTGTTGTCAAATACACACACGCATGATACATGTAATAATCAATCTTACATACTATCTCTCTTTTCTTTGTGTATGTCTCTCTCTCTCTATCTCTCTTTTTTTTTTCTCTCTCTCGCTCTCTCTCTCTCCATCTCTCTCTCTGTGAAAGTTGTAATTTTGTATTTGTCAGTTAAAGTCATTTTATTTAGTATTTATTGATTTAGCTTGACATTGCAATAATAGAACAACAGAGGGCGTTTGGTCAAAGATTACTTTGACATTTCTTATTTAAAGTTTTTCTAGTTTGAAGGTCAGAAACTGGTTTGGCGCCACCTGTTGTTGGCTGATTTGAAATGATCTGTTTGCAACATGATTTCTGTTTTGTGAGGAAAATCTGTGGTTTTCTGGAGCATCCTTTGTTCCTGAGAGCTGTTTCTACAGTATTATGGAGGCACAGAGGTTAGTTAAACCACATATTTGAGCATTATGAAAATGAATGTAAAAAAGGTAGTTTTTAAGTTGTTTACATTGTATGAAACTTACACAGTAGCAGCAGTAATTTGTATGGCAAATGTATAACATGTGTAAACTGTGTACCCACACATATGATAGTACAATTACCTTACCAGAGATATCTATTGAACATTCAATATGTCATTACATCTATAATTGATGTTTTGGTTTTGCTTAAAGTTGAAAGAAATAGTAAAGTTAAATGTTTGATGCAGAAGAAGACATTCTATGATGAAAATGGATGAGGAATGTGAGCATATTTGTGTGAATGACAGGTCAAGGTCATGACTTTGTTATTGTGTTCCTTGACTATGATAAAGTCATTCAAGCTCATTAAATATGGTCACATTTTTAGTTGAAACCGTGTTAAATCTGGTTTAGACATGCTAGAGATGATATAAGTTTAATTGTGTGTTAGCTGTGACATTCTACATAAAGTTCAGATAGATTTGTCAAGTGTCTGACTTATATAAGATTTACAAGCAAACATGAAAAGGAGTTAGACACTGAATTCAGACAATGCCTTTGATTTAATAGAATGCTATAGCTACTTTAATATTGTGAAACTTATATTCATGAACACATACTTATTATGCATTCCTGTTATGCTTTATCATGTACAGTTTTCACGGAATGAAGGGAAGAAGAACGGAATAAAGCAGTGAAAGGAGTAAAGATAAAAGATTCGTTCGTCAAAGACAGAGTTGCATTCCCCTTGATGGTTATGACTCTAAAATAAACTGACATTCCCGTAAAAACCTGAGTCGTTGTCATTATTCAGCGTTTCGCCTCACAGACAGTCACACTCTCCCTATCTCTCCCTCCATCGGCTTCCTCTCTTCTTCCCATTTCTATATATATCTATTCTATCCTTCCTCTATATCACTTCTCTCTTTCTTTCCCCTTAGCTTGTGTCGAATTTTCTTCAAATTTAAATCTTGCCTTTCATCTTTTGATTTTAATGTCCATTATTTTCTTGCAATACACACTTTTTATCCTTGTATTTTCATCTAATGTCATGATGTCTATTAATTCTCTCTACATCTTCTTCGCCCTTCGCCTCCCCTATCTCTCTTTCTCTCTCTCCCCCTCTCTCTCTCCTCTCCTTTCTCTCTTTACTCTCCTCATTCCACTCTCTATCTATCCCTCTCTCTCTCTCCCCCACATTTCTCTCTCTCTCTCTCTTTCTCTCTTTCCTCTTATAATGAGGCCCCTATATAACTCGTAACTTCTACCCAGTCTTACTCATATTATAATCATAATTCGCCAACAATACAATAATGTCCTAGGATTTTGGATGTTAATCTCCAAAAGCGGTCACCTCTGTGATATTGGCAATATGCATGCTTGTTTTTTAAAACTCTTCTTCTGTTTCTAATTGACAAAAGAAATGCGGAACCTGGGATATAGCTTTTCCGATTTTATAAATATTTATTAGTTCTATATACATGTACGTACATTTTGTAAATTATATCTTGTCTTACATAAATTGGTTTCACATTGTGCATGGTGAGACATTGAGATCTTCATTATTCATTTCAAAACATTAAAGAAATTGATTTTAGCAAATAAAATACGTATCAAAAGTATTCCAATTATCCATCATGCTACGATTCGTACTTTTTCATTTATCAAAATTATTTTTTAGTAACTAAAATGATCATGAAAGCATACTCTAGTAACTATATAACTTTCTTAATTTGATTCACATGAATGTAATATGTCAAAATGAGACGTTTGAGCACAACAATATAAATTGTTACTGAGAACAACTGAATTCGAAATAGATATACACTGTACTACTTCTGGAGAAAAAAAATCTTAGAATCATACAGTTTATATTTGCGATTTGTTTATGTTCTATTCGTAACATCGTGAGCACTTTAATTTTATTTTGCATCACCATTGACGATACACGAATGATAGCGATATACAAGAGAGAAAAGTAGAAAGACCCAATCTTCCCTTGTACATTAAAACCTTCAGAATGCAAAAAAAAAATGAATGAAAAAAATGAAGGTATTATATCCACAAGATGGACTGTAATCAAATCTAATAATAAGAATGCATATCATTTAACATCGAAGCTGAAATGGTACAGGGGGAGTCAGCTCTATTAATTGATGGTGGGAGATAATGGGGAACATTTCATTTTCATAATTCACCTTAAATTTGATGACTATCGTGGAAACAAATTTATTGTAATCGAGTATCGCAGAGAATTTTTGACGAAACTTCCTTTTGCAATGTTCATAATTTCAATCATGACTTCAAGAACATCTCAAAGTTCCACTCGAGTTAACGTTGTCTCCTTCTCCCTGGTATGTTACTTAATGCTTTCTAGCTATAAAGCAATTCTGACCAATGTTTGGTCTGCAGGCCTTTTTTTATTCTTCATACCTTGAGTGGAAAACCTAAGTCGCCAACCTTTCGTAAGAAGAGTCAAGTCAAATAAAACTTGAGATTTTCATCTCTGTTACTGTTTCCACACTCCACTAGTGACTGTTTCGCCCTCTAGGCAGATACATCAGAGATTACTAATGGCCCACAATGCATCTCTGAGTCACTCTTTTTTTGGTTAACTTCCAGCCTCTCCCAAGCAAATCGATCGATTTTTCCCTCTCCTCTCCTCACGCGCTCCCTCTAACACTAACGTAACGCGAAGAGAAACTATCGAATTACTCTTTGTGCGATCGCAATCGCTCGGAGCGAAATTGCATGAATTATCGTCTGCGCTGGGTGTGAAGCGCGCGAAAATGAGCCCAAATTTTGCGTAAGTCGTAAGTTAATGGCAGATAGAGTTGGTAACCGCCCGAAGCACACGGCGTATAGAGATTCTCTTGCCACTGTTGCAAAAATGAAAGAGGATTATTGGTACTCCTTGAGACTTCCTAATTGTGTTGAATTCTGACGTTATTACCTTTGTCATGTGGAGTATTTTGACAGCATTCGGTTATTGAATAAGAGGTGTCATTATTAAGCCCTCCACTCGTTGCCGAAAATCACTTTTGAAGGCTTTAAAGATGAAAGATTATCATGATTATGCTGACATCATATTGATTTAGAGAGTAGCTGTAATAGAAAACACCCCTTAGCCACCCAATCTAATATTCGAAGGGAGACTCATCAATTCCTTTTTATTATAGTCTATAACGACTTAACCTGCATAGCGTTCAACGATATTTTTTCCCAATATCATTGAGACATTACTTTTTGAAAGTGAGAAAGCAAAATTATTGTTCCACCGAAAATTGAATATCATGTAATATCAAATACAATTATGCTGAAATAAGGCCTACAACAAACGTAAATATCAATGTTAAAAATAATTACCTTACGCATTTTATATTTCGTGCATAATTCCCATGACATGATTATGAAAGATAATAAATGTGACTGTTTTCTGTAAACAACTTTCTATCTTCAGAAGACGAAAAAAGAATGACAAAGCTCATTGATTCATTGAATAATTAATTGTATGATTACAATAGTCACATCAGTTATCATTTTAGACCATTTCGTGTAACGTTGGCAGTATCATCACATTGGTTTAAAAAAAAATCTTTTATTTTAACAACTTTCGATCTTCAGTAGACGAATCTCAAAAAACTTTGTATACGTCGACATAATGTTATGTCAAACAAGAACGCTCTGCTGTTCTCATATCATAGTTTCATATAATTCATAATGGCATTTTCATCAGAGGGCTACAAAATAAAAATCGTCATAACTGTTAGACCTCTACTGTAGATAGTTTTAATCTAAAGTGGACTAAAATAGAATTATATATATTGCCCCAATGAAATTTATTCTTCTTACAAAACAACAAAGTTACACAGTAGCTATCTCTAACATTATAGATTTGTGCATGATTTCATGGTATCAATGAACAATTCTTCTTTAATTTTAAATAATCTGTCTATATCTTCAGTAGACGTAACACACCAGTGTTTTAGTAGAGTTCCCCCTCGAGGCCATACACTAATCGTTTTGACTTCGGTCTCGGACCGAGTCACGTGCACAAAACCTATGGAAGGTAATATTTTCACCGGCCTCGTGACTTAAAACTGCCGGCCTCAACTACATCACTGAAAAAATAACAGCTTTCAATTACATCGCTACGTAATTGAAATATGCCTACCTTAACAGGTTTAATTCAAATTATGATCACTTTTAATGCTATTAAAAGTCATGAAAACGTGGTGTGAGTGCGACCTCTGATGGCATAGTCCGTTTAGCTGGCAAATAGTTCACAGTCCTCAGGGTAACGGTGTTAACTCTTAATGACGAGATGATGTAGGTCTATTTTCACGATTCAAGGTCCATTTCCACTGCCCTCTTAGCACTGTACTCTTGTAGAGGTATACGGCTTATTTAATATTGCCAAGATGTCTCTGGGTTGTTTTTTAAATTCTTCTTGCACATTATTCCGTTGACTCATTTACAAAATAGTTACATTAAATGTGTCGTTAATCCACATCCTTGCTTCAGTTGTCATGATAATTATTATTTTCATTGCTTTATATTGTTATTTTTTATTTTTTCTGTCCAATGTTTTTCACATTCTTTCCAGGATCTTCTCGATTTGCACTTTTCCTAAAGTCCTCCTGAAAAACAGTTCTTCTAGATTCTCCGTACCGACTCGCTTCAGTGCGGGCATTGTGAGCAGCAGTTTGCCGAATCTCGCGGGACTCTCAGGATGCACGATATTCTCGTACTGCGCGAGAACCACCTGCGATTGGTCGCGAAAGAATTCCACCTTGCTTTTCTCTCGAAGCGTTCCTTTGGTATCTGTAGCATAGGGGAAATATAGCAAAAAATAAAAGATATAAATTATTGAAATGTTTTAAACTCATCTATTAGCCAATGAATGATTAACAAATTTAATAATTGATCTCCTCTATAGCACGTCTAAAAATAACAGTTACAGGTCAGGGAACATAAAAAGTCTTAAGACGAACTAATTAGAAGTTCAAATAAAAGTTAGATAAACAAACCTGTAGTAAGTGTTTGATTGTTACAGATATTTAATTAGCATTTGCTATATTATCAAAAAAAAGGGCACTGGACAACACGGGACCTGGAAAAGGTTGGAATTAGGGAAGGAGGAAGACAACGAAAAAAACAGGGGTCAGAAAAAGGTTACAAGACCCAGTAACACTCAGGTACTCGCTCACTTCGCTCACTCGCATCTCGTCCTAATTGGGATAATGCTTCCCCCTTCGAAAAACTGGACTCACGTACGCTACGCCACCATGACCATTGTTAATTGGGCCTATACGGGCTTAATAAACCGTTTAAATTCACGCCCTCACCCCCTCCCCTGATATTCCTGGATTTACTACCAATCCTTACGGACTAAAGATCATTAACAAGGCTGTTTGGTAATTTCAAGTGCGCCTCACTGCATTTACGAGTCAGCGAACCACTCCGAACCCTCCTTCCCGACGAACGGCGAAGCCTGCACGCTCCCTCCGCTCTCACTCTCACTCGCGCGCGCTGCGATCCTCAACGCAGCAGGCGATAAAAAGCGGCGGAAATTCAACTTGGCTGAATCAATATCGGCGGCAGGTCGCCTGCTTGTATTTCTAAAAGAACTTGTCAGTATTGGCGATGGTAGTTTACTCTATCACTGAGAAATGTTTAATTTATCAAAAATCAGTTGTGAGGAAATAATCCTTGGTTTCGACCACCTAGCGAAAACATAGTTAATATTATAGGAGCAGGCGCGGATCCAGGATTTCTTAGGGGAGGGGGCCCAACGGGCCCCCCCCCCCCTGGATCCGCCACTGTATAGGAGTACTGCATTGTATTGGTAAATGGCGCATGCATAGAAACTAGTTTGGTTATTACGAACCCCGAGCTCAATATTTCAATATCATGAAGATTTTCTTTCCGTTAGTTAAAAGAGAACGATTCCCTCAGGTAAAGTGAACTCGTGGGTTCTCAGGCTTTGGGTTCGTAATCGTATCGTATCTTAAATACCAGGATTTTTTGCTTTTGAAAATATTTTATTTTAAGACTTCAAAAAGGCTCTCCATAATGTTTAAGTCCATCTTAGAGTTAAGTTCGACTTAAAATCTTTGTTAAACACCCCTTGGTTTAAAAAAGAACTATTGCCTCAAGGAAAACGAACAAAATATTGCGAATATTAAGGGTTCGTAATCGTATCGTCATATCTTGAATGCCAGCATGCGCCCCCCTCTCCTACATACACACACACATACATACACACACAACTGGACATTAACCATGCCACTATCCGTATCAGTGGCTGATTATTCTGACATGTCTGAAGTAAGGTAACTATTGATTTTCTTATCTGGTTTAAAGGGAACAGTTGCTTCAAGAAATAAGATGAATATTGATTGTTTTACCTGGTTTAAAGAGAACGGTCGCCTCAAGGCAAGTGAACTGGAAATTGCTAAGATTAAGGGTTCGTAATCGAACTGTGATATCTTGAATGCCAGTATACCCCCACGCAGAAGTACATCAAATGGACATTAACTGCCATGCCAATATCGGTATCAGTGACTGATTATTTTGACGTGTCTGAAGTAAGGTAAATATTGATTGTCGTACCTGGTTTAAAGAGAACGATCGCCTTAAGGGAGATGAACTGGAAATTTCTAAGATTAAGGGTTCGTAATCGTACTGTGATATGTTGAATGCCAGTAACCCCCACGCACACGCACACACGCACACAACTGGACATTTGCAATGCCACTATCGGTATCAGTGCCTGATTATTTTGACATGTCTAAAGTAAGATGGATATTGATTGTCGTACCTGGTTTAACGAGAACGATTGCCTTGAGGAAAGCGAACTCGTGCATGCTAAGTTTAAGGGTTCGTACTCGTATTGATATTTCCTAGATGTCAGTAAGCCCCCCCCCCCTTTCCAACAACTAAACATGATTGTAATACTCCACCTTCTGAATACAAATTTGATACTGGCATTTATAAAGTAAGATGCCTTCAAGATAAAGTTGAGTTCTGGTCATGCGATTGCATTGTGAAAGAAACGTTGTGAAATCGATCAGAAGATTGATCATCTAGCATTTAAGTATTGGTGTGTACTGCAAGGTTCTGGAATCATCAAAAGGATAAGAAATTTAGCCCAGTCTTGGTAAAGTTACAAGCACTGTACACAGAAAGATGTATATGGGACTACACGAACATGTGGCATAAAAATCCGTCCCGATTTTTATGATGTAACATGCCATATTTAGAATTTTAAGGCATTTGAAAAGCCATGCTTTTCAGCTAACATTTTTTATCTGATTTTCTTGCACATACTAACTTGCATAATTCAATGATAACGCTCACAAATTATTTTTCATCTCTTCCCAGAACTCAACCTTCTCTTTAAGAAGTAAGATTGATATTGATTGTCTTACCTGGTTTAAAGAGAACGATTGCCTCCAGGAAAGCGAACTCGTGCGTGCTAAGGTTCAGGGTTCGTAGTCGTACTGTGATCTCTTGGATGTCATCCACGACTTCGCTCTTTCGACGAGTCGCGCCCTGCAATATTGGAGAAAATAGAAGGAGTATGAACAAAATCAATTTAAAAGGAGATAACTAATTAATGACGAATGAATTGAAGAGACAAATAAAATAAGTAAAGTAAATAGAAGTGTAAAGCAACATCTATTCACATGTGATTTTGAGTAGAATACTTTTCCACTTTTTATATAGTGTGTATTTGTAAGGCTTGTACGTTTTTTTTCTTTTTTTTCTGTTATACCAGTTTTTCTCTGGGGCAAAATAAGTTTATGTAATTGCAAATCTTTATTAGGTTCATCAAATTTTTAACAATTATTTGGGTTTCTATAACTTTCCCCTTTTCCCTTATCGTTTAATATTTTAATGTACTTATGTATATTCTAGTGAAATATTTTGCATGTTATTTACAGTACCTTTTGAAAATGTATGTGTTCTTGTAATATGATTTTTATGGAAACGAATAAACTTAATTGAATTGAATTGAATTGAAATACTATTTTCAATTATCAATTTCCTTACTTATAATTACGTTGGGTTCTATTAATTCACATTCTTTTTTTTTTATCTAAGCCTATGTTACGTTAAATCTGCTTTCCATCCCATAAAAGTGAAATCATTCGATTGCGTCAAAGACATGCAGTACAAAATAATAACAATTAAGATACAAATGAAATAGATTTTTAATTTTAATAGACCTTACACTTATGGCAGTCAGGAGCGTCAAAATAACATTTTGAAAGTGTGTGTTAATTGAAAGAAAATAATAAAAAGAAGAGAGTAAAGCTATCACACGATGACGAGCTTAAATTTTCCTCTCCATGCGTAAAACATGGTTTCTGTTTTTCCGGGGTTCAATGTTGATAAATTGATATTTATTTTCATATCAAACTGAAACTAGACCATTTGGTGCACTTACTTTTGAGTCTGTTTCTGTCTTCGCATCGTCCATTCGTAGGTGGGAGTGGCTTAGCAGAGCGCAGAAGTCTGCGGGGGGCCAGTAGGCGGCGTGTAGCAAGAATAGCTCCGCCCAACATTCCTGTAATAGGCTATTTTGGTCCCATGGGTCTAACGCCCTGTGAAAAAAAAAAACATTGACATTTTCATCATAACTACAATTTCATTGCAAATTTGTTTACGTCTGTACATCTTGTAAATACATAAATTCCTATTTATTCATAATAGAAATAACAAATATTTCACAATTACAATATTCACATCCTGAAACTATTGTGACTGGAATTTGGTACTTGATAGGATTCCTCCAAAAGACGCCGTATATGTGTTTAAACTGGAGGTGTGTCGTTTGCCAAATGAATGAAAAATTTGTTGTATTCACTGAAATGTTGTAAGGAATATTGCGCATATCTATTTTAGACATCTTTAGCAAAGAACACAGCTCCATTCAATTTGTAGTCAGTTAATAATTGGGATATGCAGAGAATTCATACTATTTCACTCAAATAAATGGTTTATATCAATATTCTAACTTCCAAAGTGATATGAAAGATGGTATATACGATCAGGATGTCACCTTTATTATATTTAAAAAAAAACAATAGGTAAGGAGGAAGTGGATATGCATTTTGCGGTCTCATATTCAGGATAGAAAGATGTAACAAGGAGAATGTAAATTTAGAGTTGTAAAGTAATCATTCAAATTAAAATCATAGCCAAATTCACTCATTCGTGAAAAATGAGAAACGAATAGACAAGTAAAGGCAAAGAAGGAAATAAATAGCAGTGCACATTTACGCCAAGGCGTATCATTTTATTCAACGTATCATGAACCATGGGCTTGATATCATTCGCTGAGATATATTGGTAATAACAAGGGAATAACAAGGGAATAAAGAACAATTGAAGTTATACAATTATCACGACATCGTCAACGATCTCGACAACCACTCACCTGAACGGTTGAACTGATTTCGACGTCCTCAGCGCATGAATAATGATCTGGGTAGCGGCTTCTTCGATGGCTGATGCGCCCGAGAGTCGGGGAGAGGTGCACATAGCGAGAGGGAAGTTGGCTGCGAGCATGGGAGAACGAGGCAGCCACGGGACAAGTTGGGGCGGGCTAGCAGCGGGAACCGAGGAGGTAGAGCTCCGCTCGGATACAGAGCTGACTGGGCTTGTACTAGCTCCTGTATTGGTGAGAAGTAAACAACAAAAAGTCCTTAATCATTATTTTATTTCAGTCATTCTTGTGAGATCTTATCCTAGAACCATTAATAATCATTGTTAGAAATGAAAATTATAGAACAGGTCCTTTCACTTTCATTTGATTTATGTTTGTTACACCTTCTTGTTTTGTCTGATCAAATTGAAATAAATTGGCCTTCTTAACTGGTATAATAATCTGTGTAATCAATGCGTTTGTGGTAACAAAAAAGTAACACTAATATTACACAATCAGTAATTCGGTCATGATCGTAATTTTCCATATGAAGGCATTAAATGTAAACAAAAATCACGTTCAAATTTGAATTATTCAACTCCACTAAATACTAAATACACGATCACATTCCTTGACAGTCTTTGGAGATGTATACATAACAATACGTAGATTTAAATAATATTGAAATACTAAAATAGTTGAAGGACAAAATGAGGGACGAAAAGCAATTGTCATATTTTGTTACGTCACGCAAGAAACATTTAAAATAACTGAATGACATGAAAAAGACGTGAAACTATTGATTTGACTGGTTTGTAAAATTCCTACACGAATATTGATTATCAACTAGTTAAAAACTGCATCTCCTCAGATTCTATCATGTAATTTAATCATTATTATTGATCTGTCTGTGTTTTACATTTTGATTTGTGTGTATGCCCCTCCCTCTTCGTGCCCCTCTCTTCAATCTATCTATCGCTCTCTCTCTCTCACTCTCTCTCTCTCTCTTTTTCTTTTTATGTGTCGGTTGCTCGAGCATCCTCTCAATTGCTACCGTCTCCTCCTCTTCCTCTACCTCTTCCTCTCCCCCTCCTTTTATCAATATTTAATTGCTTGTTACGCGCCGAAAGTGGATATCAAACAAACTTTGTTTTTTAGTCGAGTGGTATGAAAGCAAACGGTTTAAATCAACAGTCGCTGAGAAAATAAAAGATCTCGCTTCGTGTAACAAGTCGAAATGTGATAATGCCTTTGACCATCGAGCTGGCTTAATGCGTTTATATTGGCTAGCCTAAGATAGAAGAGTGAGGATGATATTGTTTAAGGAAATGGAAAGTAAAGAGAGATGATGTGTGTAACTGTGCGTTAGGAAAAGAGAGAGAGAGAGAGAGACGCAAAGAGACAGAGGCAGAGGCGGTGACAGAGGGAGATAGAGAAAGAGAGAGATAGAAATATCAACTATAAAAGAGGGAAAGAGGGACTTGGACGAGAGATACAGAGAAGTGGGGAGGAGCCTCTATCCACAAAAAGAGAAAAAAACAGGATGAGTTTTTTTTAATATATTAAAAAATATATATATTGAAAAGGGAGAGGGAGAAAGAAAAAGACTGGTATCTAGACAGAGGGAGATTATAAAGGTAGATTGGAGAACGGGTGAGAAGCAGAAAGAGAGAGAGAGAGAGAGAGAGAGAACGAGGGGTGAGCTAGATACTAAGAGAGATAGAAGGGGAGAGAGAGAGAGAGAGACGAAGAGACAGAGTCAGATATTAAGAGGAAGAGGGAGAGAGAGTGATGAGAACAAAACCTAATCATTTTCTCTGGCCTCTCATCTCATCTCATCCTCGGCCCCTTTACCGTAGAGCATCTCCTGAGTAAATACTCCGTTCGGGGCTCGCCTCCAAACTTTTCTTGGCTAAACCCATCTTCATCTTCGATAAACTTGATTAGACCAATAATCACTGCGGTCTATGATGCTGCGAACGAGGGATGCATGAAAATTACTTGAGGGAGAGAAGGGCGGGGTGCCGAGGAAGAGAGTAGAAGGGAGAGGGGGAGACAGAGAGAGAGAAAAAGAGAGTGAGAGAGAGAGGGGGATATGGGAGGGGTGAGTGAGAGAAAGAGTAAAAGGGAATAGACAATGGGAGAGAGAAAAAGAAGAGATCCATATATAATAATGGAGAGAAGTAAGACAGGACAAATAGCAAAAGAGTAAAGAAGAGAGAAAGAGGAGAGAGGGGGAGAGGAGAGAGAAAGAGAGAGAGAGAGAGAGGGAGAGGGAGAAAAGGAGAGAAGGGACAAAAGCGAGAAAATGTTTTAAGGTAGACCAAACAGAGAGGGGGTATAACTTACAAAATAATAAAGATATGCAAAAACAACAATAAAACATAAGGACGAAAAGCAGTAGATAAATAAAACTAGAAGAAAATGGAGGCGGTAAAACGTGGGAGAAGGGAGATTCAAAAACTGAAAACACACATACACACACACACGAATAATGAATAATTATGGAAATATATATGAATCATAAAGAGGAGAGCTGGGAAAACTAAAAGGTATTTCAGAATTAAACATGACGATTGGAGTGCTTGACTTAGCTCTAAAGGAGGCAAATGAAGAATAAGGGAGAAACAGGGTACATCATAAGTTGCAGGAGGTATGAATTGCCAGATGCAAAAAGTGAAGTAGACATTCTCCAAAGAAGAAGAGATGAAATGGACGGATGGATGGAGATGGATGGAGAAAGAGAGAGAGAGAGAGAGAGAGAGAGAGAGAGAGAGAGAGAGAGTGTGTGTGTGTGAGAATATTGAGAAAATGAAAATACCGATGCTGCACCCTAAACAGCAAAAGTAAAAAGATCGATAAACCAAACTCGTAAAATCTTATTATCCATATCGCCTGGGAGCGGGAACTATTTTTCCAGCGGATCAATAAGCAAGTACACGCCGTCAATCAGGTTTTGATTGTTCGCAGCAGCTTTCCTCTTCATCATTTTTTAGACCATCCTTATGTTTTTGGCTTTAAATCGCTGGTCCCTTCGCAACTTAGGGGCCCTGGTTTTTTAACTCGCGTCTGTTTTCCAGTGACGGATGGCCGTGCCTCGACATTGATTAGTTGTCAGCGCCGAGCTTGTTCAGATGCTCTCTGATTTTGGTCAGTCGCAGAGCTCGATGTATCGGTGACCAGGCGAAGTTAGCAAGACGGTTGGTGATGCGCGCCGGTGTTCGATCTTTGTTGTCAGGTCTTTGCCGCCGGAGATCGCGAGCGAGAGGAGGGATGCAGATCGAAAGACAGAGGGAATGTGGGGATTCGTGATGAGAGGTTAAGGAAACAGTGTGTGAGAAGATGAAGATAGGAGATAATAATTACGTAATGATGATGATTATCAAGAGGAAAGTTTAAATGAGGGAGAGATATGAATTGTAGAGATAGAGGAGACGACGGTTGAAAACCACAAGCGCTCAAACGACAATGGATGGAAAAGTTATAATGTCAAAGAGCAGACTGAGAACATATCTGTCTATGATCGGAGAATGGATCATTGCAAAACATACATGTAGACAACACAATAAAATAACAATTGGTGATAGATAAAATAGACAAATTAGGGGGAAATATTGACACACAGAGAGACAGCAAAGTATAGATAATTAATCAAATAGATATGTAGGTACTGTAGAGAATCGATAGATAAATGGATACATAGAAGAATACACAGATAGACGAATATATGGATAGATAGACAGATATAAAGATAGACTGGTACTTGCGATAACGCATATAATGTAAAGATATCTAAAACATACACACAGAATATTGGATGAGTAAGTTTAGGAATAATGAATATAATATACGAGAGTATGATGACAAGAACCGTCCGTCACTATCATGACGTAATAATGAGGTTAATGACGACAATGATGACGATGAGGAGGAGTAAAAGAAGGAAGAGGAGGAGTAGGAGGAGTAGGAGTAGGAGGAGGATGAGGGGGCAATAATAATGCGACTGCTTACTGGAGATAATAATGACGATTATAAGTTAAGTATACTTTCGGTAAAATCATAACGTCGGGTGTTATTTATGTTTCTCTCTCCATCTTGGAGTAATTCTCGTTTGTCACAAATAATATGATCGCTTTGGACATTGAAATATATGACAGTAAAGAATGGGAAAATTAAACTAATGGACATATTATATAGTCTTTTAGAGAAAACAAGACTATCTTTCCTTTTTCTTTCTCTCAAAACTCTTTAAACCTAGCAAGTAATTATAGCAAGGCATTCTAGGGAGCGAATTAATGTTTGACCTCTCTCATCATGGAATAGATTTTATACATATTTAGACCATTTTTCTAATATTTCATCTTCATCCATAATTATAAATTTTAAGCTATCCTTAGCTTTGAACCCATTTTGAGCGCATATCCTTTTTACCTACTACTTTTTTGATTATCTTATACATAATAATATGGCACTGCGTTTATTTGTTTTCTATTTCCTCTCATTACTCATTGATCCATTTGTCTTTTGCTTCATTGCATTTCTTTGCTTTATTTCTTCATCCAAGTTTTTTGTTTGTTCTCCTTGCTTCCATCACATCTAGAATATCCTGTGTTATTCCTTGTTGTGAGTTGTCTTTATAGGAATGTGAATGAAACTATGTTTGTTGTTTCTTCTAAACAAACTTTCAGGCCTATAACAAGCATCGATATTGAGGCATTCTAAGTAGAGAATTATATTTCTTGTCTTTCTATGGATACCATTCTTGCTTTCTTTACAAATCCTCAGCCTAAAAAAAAATCGACGATAATGATTGAAATTTATGACATGGTCTTTTGAAGAAGATCATCCATGCATCTTCTTCTAAAAATCTTCAAACCCACATAGGTAGGCATTTCAAGCAGCAGACAAAATTGCTGGTAGGTAGGAGACAATCTTTGCTTTTTCTTTTATACAATCTTCAGACCTCACCATCAACGATAGCAAGACATTCTAAGAAAATGACAGATTTATCTGGTCTTTCGATGGAGACTATCCCTGCCTTTTCTCCTAAAAACCTTCCCGTTTTTAGCCTCCTGATCTTCACTCAAACCAATCGATCGGAAAACGGTGAATTATTCAAGTTTCTGGCAGCTCGCGTCATTGTGGCTCACTTATTGAAAGGCAAGGTATATGGTGGGGGTAGACGCTTATCTTTACTTAACCTTTTAGCAGCCGGGCTCTCGCGGGCAAACACATCCATTAATGTCCCCCGGAGCTGTGGGGGTTAAGACAATCGCGATGTCTCTATTTTTCTGTTTTGCTAGAGATTGAGAGAAGGCACTGTTTCGTCATGAATAATTCAGATTTTTAGACTTTGATGGCCGTAGCACTTTTGAGCAAATGTGATCTAAGAATGGTGGGAGATGGGAAGGGGGTTTGCAAGGGTCCCGCTCACATAGAGATTTTCACTCTAGAATACGTATGTTTGGGTCGTAAAAAGTGCCCAATATTGAGTAAATTTTAACCGATTGGGGGCACATTAAAACCCAAATCTTATTTCCAGCAGATATGCAAGTTCCCTTGAAACTCAACATTGGTTAAAGTTTTACTCAACTGTTTTATAGGAATATCTGATTTTCATTGATGTCTTTGATGTTTAATGTTTCATTTTTACGTTTATTTATGTCTCCATTGTTGTAACATGACATAATCAGTCTTCAAACTACAGGCAGGTACATGTAGCATATTTTATTATTATTTGTGATGGTTTAATACTATTAAAACCCAAAAGGATGACAACAATGACTGGATGAATAAAGTGTTAAAGAGGTGATTACATTCCTATTTTGAAAGTTTAATCCGTGAAATCATAAAGTCGCGAGGCCTGTGGTATTGTGTCAAAAGGTTTCATCAAGATGATCGAAATGAAAGACCAAACAAAAGGCAATATGATCACTACTCCTTCTCTTCCTCATCCGCCCACATATTATAAAATGAAATAATGTCTTGGTGGGCCCCTACATTGAGCGACAGAGTGAAAGTTTGGGGAAACTCAAAATCCAAAATGAAGGAATTTATGTCCTTGTAGTTGGGGAAATTGGTGACGGAGTGGAAGTTTGTGTCGTGTGAAATTGCTAAACTCACCCGCCCCCACACCTTCAATAGGAAAGATACAGTGTCTCGCTCGGCCCCTAGTTTTAGGAATGGCGACATAGTGACAGTTTGGGGGCGACTCAAAGTGTTATTCTCATCCCCCTTTCCCCCTCAATACGAAAGGAATGATACCTTGTTCCGCCTGGTTTGAGAAATGGCGACAGAGTGTCACTTTGGGGCGACTTGAATTGTGGCTCACCGCGTCAGAGAGAGAGACAGAGTCAACAAGTTGCTTTTTTGTTTCCTCTCTTTCTTTTCGATGTGATTTAATCCAGCGAATGCTTGAGAAAACTTATGGTTTGCAATCGAGAGTGTGATACTTCAAGGAATAATTTAAAGTAAATTTTCACTTCAAAGCGTCAGAGAGATGGATATAGAGTCAAAACGTTGGCTCACTATAAATCTCTCTTTCGTTTCGAGGTGATTTAGCCCACCGAACGCTTGAGAAGACATATGGTTTGCAAGCGAGAGTGTGATAGTTCAAATGATAATTTATAGTAATTTTTCACTTTACAGCGACAGAGAGAGAGAGGGGGATATAGAGCGAGACAACAAGTTGGCTCACTGTAATTTCTCTTTCATTTCGAGGTGATTTAACCCAGTGTGAAAGGACTCAAAGGAGAGTGTGATAGTTCAAAGACTTTAAGAGAATTGTTCAGTTTGCAGGTTGTATGGAGGAAAGATTATCTGTGATTAATGGTAAGTTTCGCAAAACGGAATCATCTAAATAGTTTACACTATTAATGTTGAAGGGCTCAAGAGCAACTGCATTGTTTGTTAAAAACGCAGAGGAAAGTTCGCTGCTTGAAAAAAAGAATAGGTTTAAGCAAAAATTAACATGGTTCGATAATTTTGCCTAAATCTATCATTCATAGCAGGCAGTTTGCTGAAGAACTTCGAAAACTGAAGAAAAAAGATTAGGAGTATTGCGATTCGCTACAATGTCGCAGTTTATACTTGTTTTACTTTTTAATGCAGTTATCATCGTTGACATGCTTGTTCTGTTTCCTCTTAAATAGGTTCCCCGGCCATATTTCCATAATGCATATACATAATACTCTTTCAGATGAAAAAGACAAGTTTCTTCGTCCGCTCACTGCTTTATTTCCCATTTTAATATCTGCCCCTTACTCTCCGTCTCTGCCTCAGTCTTTTTGTTCTCTCTCTCTCTCTCTCTGTCTCTCTCTCTCTCTTTCCTGTTCTCATTTTGGTGCTCATTCTCATCATCTTTCTTTTCTGCTTTCCTCTCTCGTTACTCTCCATTTCTCTCTTTACCCATCCTCCTCAATCCCAATCCCTTTTTCCCGCTCTTGGCAAATATTATGGAACATTCAAAGTGTGGCGATATTGATAAACATCGAACCTCTATCAAGTATATAAAACCATTTGAGCTACAGTCATTAAAACAGATGAGAGCGAACACACGGTCTAAGAATAAACTTGCAATTGTTCTAAAAATAAAGTTGCTCGATTTGTTATTTTTTCTGATATATTCAAAATGCTTTTACTTCGTTTTAATGACATACCTGTATTATCATCGGATCTCATTGCAGCAGCTTGAGTCAGGTGAGCTGCCGCAGCGCTCTGGGTAGAGAAGACAGCGATGTGCCGCTCAAGTCCACCACCCTCACCCCGAGCCGCTGCTGCTGCTGCCGCCGCGGCCGCCATGGGCGGTAGGTGGAACTGGAATTGCAGACCTGGAAAGTGGGCGTGGCTAGCCAGCATCGGGACCCGCCCACCGTGTCCATTTCGCACAGGCACGACCCGAAAGGCGCTACCACTGGGAGACATGGCGTCGAGGTCGGCAGCAGCGAAAGGGGAGTGTTTGTGTTGGTTGGTGTTCCATGGTTGGAATGGGCGGAAAGAGGCTTTCGAGCCCCCGCCTCCGGCCCGGCGGAGATCAGAAGGGCGTCCGCTGGCGGAGCAGTGGCCTGCCTTGACTTGCTGTTGGGGCTTCTTCTTACGTGGTCCTCTCTCTTCTTGAACAGCTAAATGAAAGAAAGAGAAGATAAAGAGAAAGAATAATGTTAACACCGCAAGTTGTCATAACAATGTATATACTGACCACTGGGATAATCACATCACTATCAGTATATCTTTTGTAGTATGATATTTTTTTATTTTTTTTTACTACTAGCAAAATGATGCGACGAAGATGTAGGTTCTGTTTCTTACAGCCTTCAAATTTATTTCGTAGGGAAAATTTAGTCCATTCATTTGGACTTTTTCAAGCCAAGTTTCATCGAGCAGTTTCTTGCTGTCTGCTGCAATTTTGTTTGTTATTATATCGTCATTCTATCAATGTATTTATTAATACGTTTGAAGTCGTATATCAAACGTCGTCACGAATTATCATCACCATCGCATTAAATATTTGTGGAAATGCGTGAACGTCATGATCATTCATTTCGTCATCACAATCATCTTCTTCTTTCATATAGCTCTGCATTATTCATGGTTTGCTCTTTAATCTACGTCCTTTGCTTTTCACATATTATTTTTTCGATTGCATGGTTTCGATGACAGATAAAAAAAAAAGTTGAGGGTTTTCGCCTTAAGTTGTTTTAATCTGACGTGGAAAGATGTCATAGTAGCAATATTCCATGAAAAGTATCAATATTAAAGTACTCCCACATTTTAAATTGTCTCTTTGGAGCGAAAAGGCCTCCAAACAGACTTTTCATGACAATATTCATGGTAAATTTGAACCAAACTTTCCGACCAAGTGTATGCGTGTGTTTGTGGGGGGGGGGGGGGTGACCCTTAGAGTCTGTCTTGTATCCGTGTGTGGTGCTTTTCACTATTTGTAGTTTTCGTTATTTTGTTATAATTCTAAGAAGCATTAACCAATTACATTTTTTCTTGTTTGCCACATAATCCAACATTTCCAATAAATTCTTGCTAGTATCTGTCATCATAATAGTGTGATAAATACTTAATTGCTCATGCTCAAATAAATTGTGGGGGGGGGGCTGACCCTTAGAGTCTGTCTTGTATCCGTGTGTGGTGCTTTTCACTATTTGTAGTTTTCGTTATTTTGTTATAATTCTAAGAAGCATTAACCAATTACATTTTTTCTTGTTTGCCACATAATCCAACATTTCCAATAAATTCTTGCTAGTATCTGTCATCATAATAGTGTGATAAATACTTAATTGCTCATGCTCAAATAAATTAAAAGTGGTTAAACTATAATTTTCCACGTCATTTGGGTGTGGTGAGCGATATTCCATTATAATGTCGTCATCGGACATGCATGGCTTCATTTTAATCAAACCTCGTTGATGATTACATCATCAAGGTTTTGAATCAAGAAGGTTTGACGACATCGAAAACAATTGGAATTGTGAAACGTCATATTGAAGGCAAGGATCCATCAGCATCCATCACGGATTCTGGTATTTTGACAATTTTTTTATGAAACATCAAAGTTTATCAAACTATCCACCCCCTCTCTTAGCCCTAATCATGACGTTTTATGATTCTAAATGTTTGTAAATCAAGCAAAATGTGGAGGATACGCTAGTCGATATTTGTCGGTATTCCTTTAATATTTAGTGCACATTTTGTTTGATTTAAGGGCATGTCTGGTTTCCTATGCCATGTTTTCCTATCTCCAAATTAAAGTGGAAGGCTGAAAATATGCATTGCGCATGCTCGATTTGATAACAAAATATTGGCCCCTCTCCCGCAGTTTATTCCGTTTTATTTCTCGCTGTTATTTTAACGTTTAAATCTTATTTGAAGGTACCATGATATCTCTCCTGCTTTTTAATTTCTTTTTCTTCTCTTAATGTGTTACTACACCTTGTATTCACCCCTCGATTTCCGAATGTTTTGTTAAGTGTCATATTTCCTGCTCTAATTCATTATTAACAGTATTAACAATGTTCTTGTATTTCTTCGGAGTTATAATGAGTCTGATCGAGTCCTTCCTTACGACGGGAATTATTTTTGTTTTGCTTTATAAATATATATATATAAAGCAGCCATTAAAGGATGGTGGATTAATTCAATACCAATGTTAACGAGTCGAACTTGACTTAATTTACTTTTATGAGGAACCCCCCAAACAGTCAAGAGTGCGAGTACGATGCACCCGGCAGTTAGGGGAGCGGCGACGTTATAAACCCCTGATGCCTGGTTCTCCGCGGGTTTTTTCATTAAACGTGCCAACCCCTATTGTGTAGGGAGCAGGTCTAGGTGCGTAGGGGCGCGTCGCGGCGTGAATAGTTGTACACACAAGTCGTTTGTATCAGGACACCATTTTAATAAATCTAGCCTGGTAAAAAATAGATTGTGCCTGTCCCCGAAAGGAAATGTAATAATAAACCACCGACCGTTTACAGGGGGGCAGGGCTGGAAATGGCTGACGACATAATGGGATGGCGTTTAGGCCAAGCCGGCCGAGGCAGTGGCGTAAAAAACGCCTCAGTTCACGATTAGCAAGAGGAAACCGGATACAGTTAATGCAGCGGCTGTGTAAATGTCGCCAGGGCAAGACCGGCTTTGTTCCTTACAGCAATGGTATGGTGCCTCGATTAATACTGATAATGACAACATGTGCTGTATATATTGGACCTTGTTTCGCTCGAACTGTTCTCATTTCTTTGATTTTGTTCAGTTTACTTACTCCAAGTCCGTCGACAAAAGCCGCCCATGCCATGCGCACGCGCCAGTGTCAATGGCCACTTATTGCGAACAATAGCAGAGCCCCACCCGTCCACAAATACCCGCCGACTTTTTACCGCGTAACCTCTTGAAGGCTTGCATCCTAACTGCACCGTTCCGTATTAAACTTATCTCATTGTTCCGCTGGTGTATCAAATTATCCACAACCCTCAGAAGAGGCGAAGGGTCCTCTAAACTCACGCCGTGTTTACAACCAGCAGCGCAGGCCAAATTACATCTCACAATGCTTTTCTATTTTCAAAAGATTGTTTGCTCTCAAACGCGAGGTATGCGGTGGATATATAAGTCGCCGCGATTCGCGTGTGCATGCATGCGCGCGCGCGTCGCGGCTTAACCCAAAACTGCGGAGCGAGCCAGGAGCTTAACGCTGGTTGATTTTTAGACTTCGGAAAGAGAGCGTAAAAGGGGATCTCTTTTAAAACTCTTAAGATCTATTGTGTACCCACCACGTGTAAGTCGCACCCTTCATAAAATAGTCTCCTGGTGACGGAGAACCTCGCACAAGTCTGGGAAGAAAAGAATCGTTTCTTGTTACCCATTTGACTTTGGTTTGTAGTACCGCCTGTTTAAGCAAGAGTCAGCCCGCAATGTACGCTCTTGTTAAAGTCGTGTGCTGGGTAAAATTGGGGCATTGTTCGGCAGCATTGTGAGGGAGAACTAAGTCAAAATCCCTGCAATAACATGGAAATCTATTAGTATCAAGCGTCAAGGAACAGAACAGCAAGGTTCTATAGCACCAGTCAGTGTTAGATTTAGTAGGGCAAGCTCCAGTGTTTGGCATAATGGGAGAGCATGATGACTGCGACTATGTTCGGAGGACGTTGTCATGGTAACCAGATGACTTTTTGAGGCGGGCGTTGCACATTCAATTTGCTTCCGTATTGATCAATCACACTTGGACAATCTTCCTGCAAGTTCAAATCAAAGCTTGCGGAGGCTTGCATGATGATGGAGGTAACGATCAGATGACTAACTGACCTGAACAAAGAGTACTAATTCTTAATTGTTTTTGCAGGATTTGGGACATCTTACGTTTACTAAAACAACATCACCACGATAACTGTCAATGATGATACACCTTTTAGAGTGATACCATTTCTTATAAACTATTATAGGTAAAACTACCAGAATTGGAACCTTTCTTTATAGAAGAATCGGTATCAATCATAGAAGTAGAAAGAAGAGAACGAATGAGGAGGAAAAATAATCGGATAGGGTTCAAAAAGTAGTTTTGGGCTCTCTTTAAATTTATTATTTTATTCTTTTTCGCTTGCAAGATGGGGTTGAATATCAAAAGGGATAATACAGAAAAAAAAGCCATATCAAATAAAATTAAAGGACCACGTCTAAGTACACTGTAAAAATTTGCTGTAACTCATGCAGTAAAATACTGTGATTTACAACAGTAATATGTTGTAATAACGATTTTACGATAATTAACTGTATAAGTACGTTGCTGTACAGTATATTGCTGTAAACATCAGTGTCGTAGAGCATGGGAACAAATATCTACAGTAAGCTAGTGTAAAGGAGCGTGCAAAAAGCATTGTGGGATACAGCGCACATGCGCATTAGGCGGATCGGCTGCATATGCGCGTATGCGTTGCACGTGATTGGGTCCCGCGCTAGCTACCCGCCACGCCGCGCCGCCATTTTTAATTTTCTGCAAAGATTTGAGCTGAGATATATAGCTGAGCTGGCCGGCCTGATCCTGAGCAACGAATCTGAATCTGTTCTGTTCCTGGTCCTGATCCTCGAGCTGGGATATTGATGACCAATAAGTCAATTCCAAGGGGATCCGAGGTAAGTTACAGATTGCCAATTATCAGAGTCATGATTTGATTTGTATCCCGCTGAAGTGAAGAATTGTCAGACTGTGGAAAGTATAGGGATTGTGTTTGTAATTGTTCCGTCTACGGTATATGTGTACTGTACGTGCTGTGGTGTGTGGGACAGAGTCGGTAGTGTTAGTGCAGCACATGACACTGTACTGCAGTACCAGCGTACAGTGTCACTGTCAATGCGATGCCATTGCACATGGATATGCATGCTCACGTTAAATTGGAAATGTCTAACGTCAAGACCATCAAGACTTATAACTTATAGGACACCGCACACACTACGATCGACTACAGCATCAGTCCATCATGAGCACACTGCGTGATCAGTTGAATACGCACAAGTCTAAGCTCATGTAGTGTAGTCTACAGCACGTTACTGAAGAAATTACAGCAAAGTACTGGCAATCCTGCTGCATAGTGTAATTTTACTTAAAAGTTAAAATATGAAATAAAATTACAGTAAGTTACTGTAAAATTACTTAGTATTTTACTGTTACTTAGTAATTTACAGTAAGTTACTTTAAAATTACTGTAATTTACTGTAAAATTACTGTAATTTACTTTTTTGAAGGTCGCAGCGTTGTCATAGCAACCAAATAGGCCATTCCGTAACTGGCAGTAAGTTACTGTAAAATTACTGAGTAATTACTGTAAAATTACTGTAATTTACAGTAACTTACTGCTAGTTTACAGTAAATTACAGTAATTTTATTTCATATTAATTTTGAGTACTTGTCTACTGTAATTCACTGTAATTTTAATTTACAGTAACTGTAGGTTATATCTACAGTAAGTTACCATCAATTTTTACTCAAAGTATCTGCCTGTAAACTTTCCTACAGTAAATCACTGCATTTCTTAGAGTAAATTGCTGTTACCGTAGGTTCTTCAAATACTAACAGTAAATTACAGTAATTTTTGTCTTTAAGGATTGTAAATTTGTTTTACAGAAATCTATTGTAGTTTCATTTACCGCAAATGAATGTTAATTTCACTTATGTAGTAACATTCATAGCCGTGAAATCAAATGTTTTTTTGCTGAAGGTTTCGCATACAGTCATCATCAGGAGGCTCGTGACAACTGGTTATATTTGATGAATTTATGTTTTTCTTTCGATTTTCTTTTGTATTTTTTGTCCTTTATCTTTTTTTTTATTATTCATTTATCATTTAAATAACTTTTAATCTGTCAATGCTGTACATAAAAAGTTATGTGTACGTATGCATATTAAAGGTATTGTTTTCCGCTCTTCTTTCTTGCAGTATGCCATGGATTACTGCTGAAGTCACACAGTGTGCATGCTGAAACACTAATCAGACGGATGCTCTACATGGACATCATATACCCATGTACGTTTGTAAGCTATGTAATCATTCTTCTGGATCATTGAAGCGGTTTTCTGAACACTTTTCAGTCCATAGAAATGTGGTGAATTTCGATTTCCCGTGTGGTGTTCCTGGCTGCAATCGAACATTCAGAAATTATTCATCCTTCAAAACCCATGTGCATAGGGATCATCAACCATTTTCAAGAAAAAAAGATGCCCAGTTTTTCTGCGTTTCTACCTGGAATTGTCCACTCTGTGCTGTAAAATGTGAGGAAATCCATGACATACTTTCTCATCTTAGAGTTCATATCAAACACGGAGTTGAAATACGCTGTCCTTTTGCCAATTGCAAAAAACGTTTTTCAGTGAGGTCGTCTTTTGCGTCACATATATCAAGAGTTCACAATAAGTTAGACCAGATTCAGTTAGACTCAACTTCAAGTGAAACTGGTACTGTGTTAACTGAATCCGCCCAAGAAAATAATCAGGAGTTTCCTGGAAGACTGCACTCAAGTGACGAGGAAAGTGTGACAGATGATGAAGTAGATGTATCCGCTGACTCATTCAAACACAGCTTATCCTTGTTTTATCTGAAGTTGGAGGCAAAATTACTACTGCCCAACTCTACAATTCAGGAAATAATTGACACAGTTCAGGATATTCATGCATTAAGCCAACAAAATTTGATACCAAAATTAAAAAAGAAACTTGAAGGAATAGGAATTACCGATGATGAGGTTACCAACGTTTTAACTTTATTTAAATTGTGTCTAGCGGTCATTGAACTTCCTAGACAAAGCATTAGCACATGTATTCTGTGAGCCTGGCATGTGTGCAGCCTTGTCATCATAAGCATTGCTTGATTGTTTACTTACTGTTTTCCAAAATATGTTTTACATTACTTGCAATTTAGCATTATTTTACCTTAGTGAATTTTCATATATTTTAGTCTGTACATGCAATACACCTTTATTTTAATAAATTTAATAAGTCATGAAATAAATGAATTTGCCAAATATTAGGCCTATATTTAAGTAACCTATATTTTATTTCGACATATTTCAAGTTATATAATAATATATTTTTTTTAAGTAACTTATATTTTATTACGATATATGTTACGTTATATGGTAATATGTTTTTTTATCATATTTAATACGTAGCAATATTGTAGCTAAACGAATTTCATAATTTTATGTTTTCATTTTACATGTACACAAATTGATCATATTTTCTATTTTCTTTGTTCATTGTGCACATTGGTAATTCTATTTCATTAATTTCTGTATATCATGTATATTTTCTTATTGTCAAGTATGTTTTACGGTTTTTGTTATTTTGCACAGCCCCTTTGTAAACCAGCCGAGTAGCTGAATAGGGCTTTTACCGTCAATAAATCAATCAATCAATCAATTGAATGACAGCTCATGAAGTTGAAACAAGTTTCTGTGCAGAATTGGCATGTAAATGAGACAAAAATACAGAAGAATATGAAACACGTATTAAAGATTACAAGTTTAATATAACAGAGCAACTCAAATTAAATGGGGTATTAGTTCAAAAGATAAATTAAACAAAAATAAAGTGAGTAATGTCTTTTGGAGAGATTCTACCAGGTATAGAGAGTTTTCCTTGATTCTGCCAGGTATATGGAGACTTTTCATTGATTGTATTCTGATAGTAGTTGTCGTTTAATAGTGGCTTTAAAGGAAGATAAAAGTGTATAAAATATGTCTTGTTTACAATTGAAGATAATTCTTTACAATAGTTTTTTACAATTCAGAATTTTAAAGTGAACATATTGTTGTCTGTTCGACAAATAATTTTTGACCCAAGAAAGTGCAGTGCCCCTAAGCCATACGTTGTGATTTAGCATATCAATGCCTTAAAGCCGCTATGTCTGCACAATTGCATGTGTTATTCTGTCGTATAATTAAATTAATGCTAGGTCGGGTGAATGATTTTTTTTAAAGCCATATTGGTTGGGATTAAGCAAGTTATGTGTATTTCAGAATTGGTATAATCTAAACAATTTTTTCAAGAATTTTTGAGATACTGGAAGGATGACTATGGGTCTGTAGATTCTTGAGTACTTGAACTTTTGCATATTTTAGTGGTTTTACTTGTTTTAATGTTTTACTTGATAGTTTCTTTGCAAGCATTTTCATAATGTTACACTATTTGAGAAACTTGTTTTATGGAGCGTTGATTACCCAATAAAGACTTTAATAATGATTTTTGTGTTCAGAAAGCTTGTTTTTTCCTCAAATTAACAGGATGATGCTGCTAATGTCAAGTTAGAATATTGTACTTATTACATTAACTTAATGTAAATGAGAGAAATAGATTAAAAAAAATAACAGGATGATACTGCTAATGTCACAGTAGAATACTGTACTTAATACATTAACTTAATGTAAATGAGAGAAATAGATAACAAAATAACAGGATGATACTGCTAATGTCACAGTAGAATACTGTACTTATTACATTAACTTAATGTAAATGAGAGAAATAGATACAAAATTAACAGGATGATACTGCTAAAGTCACAGTAGAAAAGCTGTACTTATAACATTAACTTAATGTAAATGAGAGAAATAGATACAAAATTAACAGGATGATACTGCTAAAGTCACAGTAGAAAAGCTGTACTTATTACATTAACTTAATGTAAATGAGAGAAATAACATAAATTTACTGTAGAGAAAAACTTACAGTACATAACTGTAAATACATTTAAATTACTGTGAATAAAATTACATTAATTAACTGTAAGAAGAACTTACAATAAATACTGTAACCTTATACATGAAAGTTTCTTTACAGTAAGCTTACAGTATTTTAATGTCTTACAGCAAGTTACTGTTGAAAAACTTACAGGAAGTTACTGTAATGTCAAAGTTACAGTAATTTACTGTGCAACAAAGTTGCCAGTAATTTACTGTAATTTCTACAGTGAAATTTTTAACAGTGTAGGGTGTCTGGACCACAACCCTGTGGATGATTATGTCATAGAACTAATCATATCCTGATGTTTTTGTTCAACACTGAATCGAATGATCTTCCTTAATTTGTTATCATTCGAGAAGATGAATACAACAATGATTTGAAAACACACATTTAAACTGATGATTAAGCCAACCAGAGTTGCTCTAACATCAAAATATACATAACGTCTGGGTAAACAGTGTATGTTTTCATTAGATATCCGCTCTAAGCGAAACGTTCTTGGTACTTAACACAATAGCTGAGCGAAACGCCACTAATAAAAAAAGACCCCATGAAGCCCGAGTATGAATACGACAGACCTAGTAAATGTTTTTCATCGGCGCGTGCGGATTTTGAAAGCAAAACTCATATTTGTCAGACGACAAATAGGTATCGATATTTAATGAAAAGTCCCGTCAGTTGCATAAATTCCAATTTCGATTAAACCTTTCTCAGCTTGAGAACATAAATTCCCATATTTGTACTTTTGGCTGATCTAATCGATATCACAATGTCCCTCGGTAACGTCATAAAAAATTGTCAAGTTTCGCAATCTTACATTTTGTTTGAGATTATATTCTTTCATGCAGGCTTACTCGCCACAAGCTCATGCTTAATAGATTAATGCCTTTATTATATTGTTCATTTACTCTTCAAAATGATTTATGTCACTATGTGTAACTTTTATTATTTGAGTAATTTTATATACAAAAAAGGAATAAAATAAAATAATGTCACTTAGAAATTAATTAAAAATGAATAACAATTTCTAGCATGAAAGCACATCGTCCGCATCACAGGTAAGTTGAATATAGAAAAAAGGAACTTTCAAATGATATCATATGATCAAAACATCTTTAATTTAGGACTACCAATGACTAACGTAGTAGAGTGGTTAGAATTATTGAAAAATAGATGAAAATTTCGAGGTAAGGGGGATACAAGACAAAAAGTTAAGACATAGACGAAGAACCAACAACTGTACATAATAATTATTGGCTGATACTCTAACCTATAAACTGACTTATGATAAAAACAATTTGAGTCTCTTTTTAAAACACTCCCCGTTAAAGATACAGCATGAAACGTATATCATCGATTATTGAATGCAATTTTCATATTTAGTCTTGAATTAAGTGTAAAATATGAGTTTTCAAATGTTTTAATTTCGTAACAAAGTGTTCAAAGTCTGGCAATTTCAAGATATTGACACGAACAGCTATTTTATCATTCAAATCATGAAATATTTGTACTTCTTGAAATAATGAATGTATACGAATTACATGAATAACATGGTAGAATTATGACCTTCTGAACAACAACAAAATAATGTAGAGAAAGAAGATAAAGTGTAACATTACCCTTTCCTACAGCAGACATGGCAAAAAGATTATAACGTTGCCATTCTCAAACACATTGAAAATCGTTTGCCAACACTTTCAAGGAATTAAAAAAGACAATTTTGACAGCCTTGTCCATCAGGTGTCGATTCGTGCACACATTTCGGTGATGTCAAAATACGCAATCCGAACACAATTTCTATGGAAGGTAAACGTACGAAGGGATTTGAAATGGCGCTTGAGTTGACTTTTTCGAATGCCTTTGCGATCGTGTTTTGTACCGTATTTCAGAAGAGAATTCAATCCATTAATCTCACCTGACTTATTCATATTAACCGCAAAGCATTTCTTGAGCCGACAGTACGGACACCAGTTTCTCCTCGCCTTGTCTACCAGGCAGTTGCCTTTGCCAATGCACGTGTATCGCATATTCCTTCTGATGCTTCGCTTGAAGAAGCAGCTACATCCGTCGCAGCAGTAGACGCCGTAGTGCTTCCCGTAGCTTTTGTCGCCACACACCTTGCATGGGACGGGGTTGGGTAACGTCCGACCTGCATGGGGATATGAATGTTCAAAGATGAAGGAGAAAGATCTTAGCAATCATGGCAAAGTGATTTATGAAAAGGCGATGAAGAATTTATTTTAAACGTATTATGATTGAATGATTTGGATAGAGTGATGCTTGACAAGAAGGACAACAAAATATATTTCAAACGTATGATTTGTTTGATTCGAGTGAAGTGAAAAGATGAAAAAGAGAAATAATTCAACATAACATTTGTAAGATTTGATGACTAAAGTAAGAAAAGACGAAGATGAAAATGTTTCTGATTTGTATATGATTGAGTGAAGTGATAGGTAAAACGAAAAGGAAACACATATTTTATGTATGATATGCCTATGCACAATAATATTGGAGTGGATTGAAAAGAAAAGAAAAAAGAAGCAATGTTCCAAAGTATGAATGTTAAGGAATGGGTAACGTGAACTGTCGAAAAAGAAAACGTTTCAAACGTGTCAGAATATGGCTTGTATTATTTGAGTGTTAAAAAGACGAAAAAGACTAAAGTATCAAACGTAGAATTTGTATGATTTCAGAAAATGAAAATACGAAGAAGGAAACGTTTCAAACGAATATCTGCCAAAGGACAGAGAAGAAAAATTATTTGTAAGTGCGACATAATGTTTTTAGTGGAAAGTTGGTAAAAAATTGAAAGCAGGAAATAGTTGATTTCAAAAGGAATATGATTATAGAGTGATCTCATGTATCAAAAGATGAATGTAGATACTTATAAAATCAAGTAATGAAAAAAGTTAACTTTCAAAATTCAAATTCTTGCTCCGTATATGAGTACATGTTTTACTTTTGTATTCGATTGAACCCAACTTAAAGTACTTCATGGTCCCGTTAGCACAGTTAACAGGGTTTGAATTCAAAAGTTACATCAAGTTTTAGTTTCGGTAACAAAACTTATTTCTCCAAAGCTCAAACATTTACATTCCCAAAATTTTGTTGTGTAATATGACATATTCCTTCATATAAAACAGGCAACAAAGCTCAATGTACAAGCATTCATGAAGCAAATACACTTTTTTAATTTACAAATGGATTTCACCTAGTAGCGCAAGGTTTCTCAAAAATTATAAGAGCATCACTGATACCATAAAATAAAAAACTGTTCTTATATTTTAACGCCAAACAACCTCGAAGGATAACAAATTACGATGTCATCAAAAAACCATACTAATTCACATGTATAATATGAAGCCCTTTGAAAGATATTAGTTTGAAATGAACTGTAAGCTATTTAAATGTATCATGTAAGAGCGAATATGCAGCTTTACAAATGAACATATTTTGTATGAATTCAATAAAATAATGTCAACATGTAGAAAGATAGATTTTTTTCTACAAATTCAAGTCTTCTTATTTGTACAAAGCATGTATAAAAGGAATCTTACAAATCTACCACTGTAAAATAAGGATGACACAATCTTAACTTCTGTTAGATTTAAGCAAGATATATTTCTAAAAGTTTATTATACTCAATGTTGACAGTTTTCCTGGAATTTTGTTTTGTCCCTGTACTTAACTTCTATTTGACCGTTTTATGTTTTCTAATGAGATGCTTGATTTGTGCTCTGTTGAAGTAAGTTAAAGAAGTTAAGTAACAATCAGAACATTGTGAAACCATATACTGCAAACTAAGATAATTTTACTTATTGTTGACAGTTTTCCTGGAATTGTTTTTTTTCTTCCTGTACACCTCCTTGAATGCAATTAACTTCTATTCGACTGTTTATGCTGTCTAATGAGAGGATTAATTTGTCCTCTGTTAGATAATTGTCAGTGATCTTCGCTATTCTTCTTTAAATCAAACCATTTTTGTTCGTCTTTCCAAAACTTTAAGACTTGGTAATTTCTTTCATATTAGGACTTTCGATTTTCAAACCATACATATTTCTAAGTTTAGAACAATTTCAAGAATCGTAAAGATATGTTTAAAAGATAAATAACTCTCATCCTACTTCAGAAGCTAAGAGAGATGGAACAAAATACAATTTGATAGATAACTAAAAAAAATACTTACCCATTGTGGTGTTAAGAAAATAAATCCTGTATTAATGATGCTATCAAAATATGCTTCGGTAAAAATCCAGCTCGGAACAGGAAAAATACTCGTAAAGTTAGATGCAAATTTGCATTGCAATAAAACTCGTATTACGTCCAGCAAAGTAGTAATTCCTTAAAAGTTCTTTTCTTTTAGAGTTGTCAAAAGATGATATACTCAGATATCTTGAAGTCGCAGCATCGAATAAATTGTCAAAGGGAGTGAAAACTCTGAAGTGAGCAAACTGAGGTGTTCGCAGACGATCAAAATTTATACGCTCCGCTTAGTTGAAAAGTTGCCGCGCGTGTGATGATGTCGTCCTTCGTCACTCCGTGGCGTCCTGCGCTGCAAGTCAGGGAGATCTAAATAGGCGTGTCTGCACTATCTCGAGATTGCCAAATATACAGCTATTTGAATTATCCCGATCGCAAACTATCCAGCTTATTTGCGTCTTCATTAGACCGAAGTAGCAAATTAGCTGGATAGTTGGTCGGGATAATATCCCAAGATATCTCGGTCTAGTTTGCGGTTTTCCGTGTTTACTCGAGGTCAGTGGTTGCGAGGTCAGCGCTGAGCGGTATAGATCGCATGTGCGAACCGGAAATCGTTGTGCATGATGGGATCGGGATAATTGACTCCGTACTTCGGTCTAATGAAGACGGTCGCAAACTATCCCGCTAGTTCGGAAATAGAAGGATATTTTGCAAACTAGACCGAGATATCTTGGGATATTATCCCGACCAACTATCCAGCTAATTTGCCACTTCGGTCTAATGAAGACGCAAATAGCTGGATAGTTTCGATCGGGATAGTTCAAAATAGCTGGATATTTGGCAATCTCGAGATAGTGCAGACACGCCTAATGACTCTCGCCCACTTTCTAGTTTGCTAATCCCTAAACCACGAGAAGACTTACGAAGATTAACGGGGTAGGGAGGAAGCTTGATGCTCAGCCGCTACTTTTTCTTCTCCCTCTCTCTCTCTCTCTCTCTCCGTCTTTCGCTTTCCCCTCTTCCTCTCTCTCTTGTTCAGATTTCGGTATCTGGAGCACCGAGTTACAGCCCTGCATTGCATCGGAAGGCGTCTTACCAGTTCGTTTTTATTCAAAGGCGTGAAGGTGTGAAGTGAGTGTGTGGGTGAGAGAGAGAGAGAGAGAGAGAGAGAGAGAGAGAGAGAAAGTGAGAGAGAGAGGGTGAGAGGCAAAGGAGAGAAGTGATTTGTTGAAGCTGTTTTCGTCAATGGATGAAAGTTTTCATACTGTGGGGCGGTCTGAATTATGCGGATCTCGTTTTTGTTGGTACACCCTCCGGATAATAAGGAATTCAAAAGACTTGTCACCCCCGTCACCCCGTCTCTCTCTCTCTCTCTCTCTCTCTCTCTATCGTCGCCTCTCTTCCCTTCGCTTTCTCTTATTTTTGCTGTTGTTGTTGTTGTTGTATCTGTTTGTTTCACTCTCTCTCGGTCCCACACCCTTTATTTGTATCTTTAGATCATCAATAATCAGTGGATTAATTAACTCGTATAGACAGTGTTGGTTAAAATCATTGTAATAAAACGGGAATTAAACATTTGTCATGAATGGAAAAAACTAAAACGTGACTCAAATAACTATCATAATTTCTTTTTTAACTAACCTTTGAGAAGAAAATGAAAAATAGTTTTATTCAAAATGTTTCAGGTGAAATTTTGAAATACTGAATCCCGTTTTTTGCCATCAATTTGACCAGGTTGAGATTAACAAAAAAAAATAACCATTGATTAAAAAGCTTCGTGTACATTTCTTTTTTGCCAAATGACTCATATTATTTTTTACATTTTTAATAAAAAGGAGAAAAAAGAGAAGGACCATCGAAATTTTAAACAAATACACCACGAGTACGTCGCACGGATTAAGAATTCGACAAAGGGCATACGGCTTAGTCAGACACTTGAAAAAAAGACAAACATCAAGTAATTATTCCATTGTGTGCCCAGTGATATAACCAGTTAATCAATTCCAATGAATTATGATTTCCAAAAGGGGGATGCGCGATGGATGGAATGGCCCAAGTGGTATGACGGCGACGCACGGCTTCTCGCTCTCTGATCTATCGTACCAAGCATCTCCCCCTTCAGATCGCTAATTCTGTTTAATCAGTTGCTCAATCGATAAGCACTATTCGCCATAAAAAACTGCAAGAATGGTACAGGCAGAAAAAAGAAATGAAAGTATTCGTGAGAGAGAGGAAGAAAGAGAGAGAGGGGAGAGGAAAAAATGAAAAGAGGAGAGGTAGATCTATAAAGCTTCACCAATCGTTTTAAACCTTCAGGGAGGTAGTGCGAATAATAGCGCATCCATCATCATAGCAGTAATACACGACGTTTATTTAATGTCGATCTCTCTGTCGTATTGTTCGCGCTCGTGTAGCGATGGTAATTTGTCAAACTCCACCGGGATGAAAGATTCATCTTTTGATGCGATCCTCAAACCTCTCTTTCTCTCTCTCTTTCTCTCTTCCTCTATCATTCTCTCGTGAGTCAAGATGAAGTGATGTATCGGAGATTGCTAAGTCATCAACAAGTCAGACGCTGTATGGACGAGAATCTGTCACCTCTTGATTTTCTCTCTCTCTCTCTCTCTCTCTCACTCTTTATCTATCTCATTTTCATTGATATATATTCAGATATTTTTCCTTTCTTTGCTATCTCCATCAAAAGATTCCGATAACATGCCATTAGCCGTTTACATATTTATACTTTTTGTAACATTTTCTTTTTTTGAATTCTCTCCATTTTTTTTCAGTGATCAATCTTATTTTATATTTTCATTGTCATGTTATTAAAAATAAAGATAAATAGCTATCTCTTTTCTTAACAGTTCGTCTCAATGTCCTTGTCTTGCTTTACTTCTCTTTTTCTTCTTACGTGCTCTTTATTGGGTGTCCTTGTTTTTTTAATGTTTTTTTTTAATTTTTCATCCATTTTTACTGTTTATGATGTAGGCCTATATCTCAGGCAAAGCAATTTTAAAATGTTTTTTTCTCATAAATTGTCTTACCAGAAATGAGGTTATAAGACGGCGATGTGAGTATTTCCGTCCACTTGTGGAAATGTTATATTATTTTGGCATATTAATTTCGATGCAACTTTTGTGTGTGGCATTTTAGATATTCCTCAGAGATGAAAATGGAAGGAAACTTAATATACATCAAATTATGTAATCATAAACATCACCCATGTATAAATGATATCAGTGGTATTAAAACTTATATATCTATCTCACCATGTTCGCAATCAAGATTTTTATTTTCCTTTTCCTCCTCCTCACCTTTATAAATCGAGTTGCAGCCTTGCAGCTTATGTGCGTGGCGCCAATATGTGTCGGTTGTCATGTGAACTAGTAAACCGTCCAATCGGAAGGCGATGTTGCATTTTGCAGTACAAAAGGGCTGAATGATATCTACACACTCCCCTGTTCGAATTTTTAAAGCAACTTATAAACAAAATTAATAATCACGTCCTTTGTTTAAGCTTCATAATTTTTCGAATTATTTGCTAAAATTTCAATTGATTTGCGTCAATTTAATAAGGTAAAATATATCCAGCAGATTCCGGAAAATCTTGAGATAAAATTATCATCCTTCTTTAATGGTAAATCAGTGTTTAGTTTTTCATTATGAATACTCCGGATTTTTATTTTACCACAGTATCACTCTAAAACCCTAGATATCATCATAACCTGGGTAGTAATGTCACTATATTAGAGAAATTTGAAAGATTTTGTCGATGAATTTGTATATGTATTTTCAAACAGTTGATAGCACCTTTCAATAGGTCATCCTATTTAAGATTTTTTAAAAAAACGTCTTCATTACAAGAATCCTGATTAGTGAATGACATTTAAGACTTATAAATTAGAAGTCGCATTCACTACACACAGAAATGCGTGTGGGCGGGACTGTACACAGAATGATGTGGCATGAAAGATTTGTCCCAACATTTAAGCTTTTTCTAGAATATAGGGCATTTGAAGAAAAATTCTATTCGGGATATGCCTTTTCGTTTTATGATATTCTATCAAACTGACATGAAAGAAATTATAAAACTCGAACTTTATTTTCAACCTCACGAAAACTCAACCTTCCTTTATGTTTGCGTGCGTGTGCGCGCGCGCGGGTACATGTGGGTGAGTGTGCGTGTGTATAATATGCGTATACCGTCTAGATTTAGCACTTCTCCCTGAAAATCGGCATTTATGTCGGTTTGGAATCGGTTTGGCAGAGTGACATGTCAATGCACGGATCGATTTTATTATATATAATCATCAACATCATCATTATTACTAATATTATTATATAGATTAAATTTATTATCATAATCATTGTAATTATTAATGTTATCGTTATCGTCATTATAATAATTATCATTATTATTATTAGAAGTAGCAGTAGTAGCAGTAGTAATAGTAGTATTTATCTATTTATCTTTGTATTACTTTATTATTTGTTTCCATCACTTCAGATGTTGTCGTTGACGAAGATGACAAACGTGTGAAATAAACATTACGTTCATGACGTTTGCCCACCATTTTTCTCCTATAAGCTGATTAATGAAAGTCACGAATTTCTCTCTACGTATTTTAAGAAAATGGCTTCAGTTGAAGCTGTTAAAAAAGAGTGGCGACCGTACATTTTGTTCTGACGAAATTGCTCCGGCTTCATTGGTCTTACGGCTTCTCTTCGCCGACATTGCCCTCCCAACTTTTCTCTGGCAAATTTGCTTCGGGCTCTAATTCGTCAATGATGTATGAGGATAAGCTTTTTGCCAAATACTTCGATATATTTTTCACACAGTAAGTTACTTTGCTTCTACTTCTAGTTCTATGGTGATACTCATCAACGCCTGTTCAGCATCTAGATGAGGGTAAAGCATAGCGTTGTTATATACAGCTCTATGCGGTACAGTTCCCACCTTGAACTGCTCCAAAGAAGGCAGTTCGACGATGATTTGAGGTAGCTCGTCCCAGTCCTGGGGAAATAACTAAATTTGTAAATGTCCATTGAAGAGCCTAGTCTCATAATATCGTTGTTTTTGACTCCTCCTTGTTGTTCACTCCCTCGGTTTGATGTAAACGGTATCGCAATCTTGTTATTTGCTATCTTGTAGAACATTTACGAACGTGCCCGTTTTCTTCTTTCTTCAAGAGTTGGGAGATTAAGTTGTTCTCGCATGGATGTTACACTGTCATCACGCTGGTAGTTTCCACAAATGAAACGAAGTGCACGTCTTTGCATCTTCTCTAGTTGGTCTATCTGATTCCGCATACTCTAGCTTGGCCGAACGAGAGAGATGCATGCCATTTTTTCCCATTTCTGTTGGACTTTGTAATGAATTAATTGAAAATATATTGTTCACTTTCACCAAACCAAACGTTCTCGTTAACACCTAAACCAGGACAAACAATCAGTTGCTGTCGGGAAAGGAAAATAAAGTAGGAGCAGAAATCAAGAGGTCTGGCGGAAAGAGTAAACTAATCGGAGAGTTAAAGTGCACAACCCCGTTGTTTTTCAGCATCAGGTTTTAGTTGCAATCATTCTTCCTCTCTCTGTGTCAATGTTTCTGTCTCTCTCTTTCTCCTTCTCTTTCTAACTCTTTCTCCCTCTCTCTCTCTCTCTCTCTCTATCTCTCTTTCTCCTTATATCTCTCTCTCCTTCTCACTTTCTCCCATTCTCTCACCCACTCTCCCTATCTAGCTCTGTTTATATCTCTCTCACCTCTCAATCTGTCTCTCTGTCTCTGTCTCTATCTCCATCTCTCTAGGTCTCTCTTGTTTCAGTTGTCTCCCTCCCCTAACTCACACTACTACTTCTAATTCTCTATCTCTCTCTCTCTCTCCCTCTCTCTCTCTCTATATATAGGCTATTATTTATTTATAATTCCCTCTCCTATTTTTCTCGTTCTCCCTTTCCACATCTCTCTCTCTCTCTCTCTCTCTCTCTCTCTCTCTCTCTCCCTCTCTCTAGTTATCGAGCTCTCTGTCTCTGCATCTCTCTGTATCTCTTTCCATCTACTCATATCCGAAGTTCTAGTTCTTCACCATGCATGCAGCGAGATGAGAAGCAGAAGGAAAGAGGCGGACGGTACTTTGATTTGCTTTAAATCGATGTCGAGCTTGGATTACGGGGTTAACTGTCAGCGTGTAGTTGAAATTAGAGCATCAATGCTAAAGCGGATCGCTGCCTGCCCCAGTAACATTTCTAACGGACACCACCCGTTCAATACCCGACCCGCTCCCGCCAGACTTCACGGCGAGGCCGCTGATGATGTAGATTATAGAGCCGGACCCATCTCTTTTGCATTCGCTTTGAAAAGCTTGATGAATATGATAGTGGCTTTCAAGCAAAGATCAACACTGGCGATCAATCGAGGCTTTTATTGTTACTTATTTCCTTCCCTTTTTCATGCACCATTCTTCAGGTTTGGAATGCCTTTCATTTCTGACAGTCCAATAAAAAAAGATCTCGAATTGAATTCGACAGGATCCTATTTTTGTAATTGAGATCGGCGTAATCGGGCTTTTAGGTAAAGTGTAACACTTTTCATCGATATTTAGAGTAGTTGCCAACTTTGATGTTTGGGGAGAAAATAAGTTTAAAAATAAACCCCATGGTATACTACTCTACACTTAAACGTGTGTTAATGTACGGTCGTCTTGATAGTAACGCAGATTATATTCATGAATTGGCGATTCTTACTTCTGTGTTAGATTGTATACAATATCACAGTTAATTAATACTACATGACAAGTCACTCAAATTGGCAAAGTATTTCTAAGCTTGAAGTCATTTTCTATGCGTTTAAATGTATAGTCGTTATTAAGCTATCCATCAAAACAATCAAATATGATGTTTATTGCTACACATTCAAAAAGAAAAAGGGAAGCATCCGTCAATTATCTGAGACAGACCATTTTGAAATAAAACGTTCGTTATAATTTCGTTAAATATTTCCTATTTGTTAGTATCTTATGCGAAGACGATTCAAACTGAGCAAATTCGAAATCTTGTGTTGGTGTGCTTTTAGCTTGTGATGGAACTCAGAGCTTATATGTACCTTAAAACAAAATATAGGCAGCCTATTTGGAAGGCCGCCATGCGCAAAGCATCGTTAATTATGAAGTAAGCCTACTATATTGTTAGATATGAAATTTAAACCATTTCGATTAATGATGAATAATAATCTCTCTCAAAGTGACTCGTTAGCATTGCCTCAGATTCTGAAACAAAATCCTTGATTTAGCTCATGCTGCAGTCAAAATTATAAATCTTTAGGTCAGTCAGGAATCCCATGACTTTTAGAAGCCAATCGCCTGTCTGATTATCAAGATATTTATGATTTGAAATCGAAATTACGTTTTTCGTTTTCCTAACGGTTTTTATAATACTATAGTCTATTGGGGAAAATGAAAATGGTAAACCCGGTCACTCAAAGATTTTTACTTTTTTGAGGCACTTCATGATCATTTTGAAGCGCAATTTGTTCAGGGGTTCAATATTACACCATTATCACAGACAGTGATAACACGTAGGGCCATGCATCTCAGATTTAACATTTTTAACCGATGCCTTTGATATTCATTATGTCAGTGTAAAGGATTTTCAGGTATTGGAGAATTTCTTGTAAAAGGAAATGCATTGCTACATGCTCAAACTCTTATTTTATACGTCTGGCATCTTCTAGAAAAGTTTGCAATCAAATTATAAAAGCAAGTCATCAAATACATAGCGCTGATTGGTTGGAAGCCAAGGTGTGTAAATATTTGTGAGTGACTGAATTTAAGTCACTGTGATCTGATTGGTCGAAAGTCAAACTGTTACATCAGCTCAGAAAAATAAAAACGGCATCTCTAAATATCGCCCATTCGGCTCCAAAACATACGATTTCATTTTTGTAGAGTTTTGTTTGTTTGTATGTTATTTGTTTTGTTTCTTAGATTTTTATGTTTCCTTGTTTGTTGTGTCTTGTTTTGCTTAGTTTTGTTTTGTATCGTCTTTGTGATGCAAGAGGCTCCATGGCAAAGGAGATTTAATATCATCATGATTATTGTCATTGTTTGTGTGATGTCGAAAGATGACAAAACAAAATCGTTTTGTTTTTTATCAACTGTAACATCAATAGTTTTTTTTTCAACGAAAATAAGTCGCCTCCTTGTTTATAAATTAACGAACAAGAATGGATGAAATAGTACAACGCCACCAATGTATGTTAGTGAAACCTCATGCAAGGAAATTAGATGATAGAAAAATAAAACTAATGAATATTGGAATGTATCTCACATCGTATTTCAAGTTCTGGCGTCACAATCATTACTTCCATCCAGTTCTGGTGCCGACGTTGTGTTTTTGCTTTTTTTTTAAATTCAAAATGTTATTGTTTTATGACTGTTTCGTTTGTGCATATTGAATGGGGTTGGCAATAGATAACTATTAGTTCTGTATACTCCGAGACAGCATACATTGAAGAAGAGATTGCCACTAGCTGGGAGCAAGCCTTCAAGATCAATTCAATCTTACCCAACACGTGTCCTATGCTTTCTCTTGACATATGACATGTCTGACTTTTCAGGCTTGTCTCGATCAGGCATTTTTTTCCTTCTTCTTCTTTTTTCCCAACATCAAAGCGAGAGGCTCTTTCGACTCCCCTCCATCTTCCCTCTCATCCACTCTCTCCCTTGCCGGTCTTTGGTCGATTTGCCCTTTTCGGCTGCCCCCGTGCGACCCACGGCCGCCCATCGAAATATTGGCCGTCTCGGCCGGACTGGATATCCAAGACAGCAACCATCGATTCTTGCTCAGCTGTCGCGAGTGTCGAGATCCAGCTTTAACTTTTTTTTCGCACAAGCGTTGCTTTTCTTTTTCTTCTTTCTCTCCCGCTCTTTGTTGAATCGCGTTTCTATTAATCGCCTTTTGATTTAAATCCTACTCGCCGGGCATGAGGAGAATGATGTATACATTACTAGAGGTATCTAATCGTTAATTTACGCGGGAAAAGGTGAATGTGTCCCACTTAAACGTGACAGTAAGGAGACAATGGCAATCTGCAGCTTTCGGAACTAATGATTTTGTAGTTCGTTTGGCATTGATCTCTCTTCGGTTACATGAGCCTTCTTGTTGGTATCTCTCTCTCTCTCTCTCTCCCTCTCTGTATCTGTCTGTCTCTCTATCTCACTTTCTCTCTCTCTCTCTCTCTTTCTTTCTCTCCGTCTCTCTCTCTCCTTTTTTTTTCTTCTCTCTTTCTTTATTATTTTTCTCCCTAATTCTTTCTTTCTCTGTCTCTTTATCTCTCACCTTCTCTCTGTTGCACTCTCTCTCTCCCTTTCATTCCTCTTTCTTGTTCTTTCAAAATCCATCTTGCTCCCCCTCTCTTCTCTCCTCATCCACTCTCATCTTCCACCCAATATATGTTTGACTACAGGCGCCAATGAAAAGACTACAACATCTTCAGGGCCAACAAACTAATACATCTGGGGAGTATCTAGCATTTATGCCATAAATACATATTCAAACAATTAAAGTGACTTGGTAACATTGTTGAAGGTTGATGAAAAAAAAAGCTTAATTTTTGTATAAAATGTTACTTACTATATTCCTTTTACTGTACTAACCCTCTGACATGCAAAAAATCCTGAAAAAATTCTCAAATCACGAAGATATCTATGGTTTTCTTTGAAGGCGTCGATGTACGACACCCTCTAACAGTAATAAATTAACAGTAAATTCTCCCAACCATTTTTGAATTTTCCCAACCGTTTTTCCATGAAAAAAAGACATAAAACAGGCTAAAAAAAATCTGTCAACACTTAAATGTCTTGAATGAAGGGCCATTTTATTGCTTTGTGAGATTTCCATTCACCTAAAATGTAATTAAATTGTAATAATAAAGTTGGGAGAATTAAGGAATCGATCAGATCAGTTTTTCCCAATTTGTACCATGAATAATGGTCCGTTTTCACTCAAATTTTCAGATTATCTTTAATAAATTATTGTACATCTAGCATTGAAGTCAATACCTTAGCACAACTATCTCTCATCTGAAAAATGTTACCAAGTCCCTTTTCAGTTATATTCCACAGAACGATTCAAATTCTGTCAAACTTTGTGAAAACGTGATTCTTTGCATTTTTCAAAGTTATATAACACCATGCAGAAACAAAAAGAGGAAATGATTAGAGAGCGCTCGTTTTTGTTTTGCCCCTGATGTTTAAACCGTCTCTAAATAATATTGCAATGCTCCCGTTTTCTTACCAAGTTTGAATCACATCTTACCCTCCAGAAGACCAGAAGATTGGGTGTTTATGGCGTAGGGCTGAAAACGACCCTCGGTTCACAATTATCTATGTGCTTTTGTATTTTTCAAGCCTCATCGGCATAGCACAAATAGGAAGACCTTTTTGTTGGTTGGTAGGGAAATATCCAATTTATCGTCAAAAATGGCTAGATATCCCTTTCCCTGTAAAGAAGAATATAACGACGCCCCTTCTCTTAATTGTATTTCATTCTGTTTTACTTTGATCGCTCAACAACAACAAAAATAAAAACCTCTCATCTTTCGCTGTCGCCTCAATCTCTCACCTTTGATGAAAGTAAACCCCCTCTCTTCCATCTTGAAATCTTACCATCCCTTCTCCCTCCTCTAATGAACCTTCCATCGACACGAAACGATTCCATGCGCCTTGATTACCATCTAACGGCTTCCAAAACAGAACTTATGATGCCCTCAAACAAGAACTATTGACTTAAAGCAGGTTAGCCTGTACTCTGCAGCTCATCGTCTGACCGTCAACTGTAATGCATCCCTCTTTATCCTACTTTGTGGCGGGAAAACTAGCTTACAGAAGGTATCCATCCCTTTAGAGGAGGTGTCGTGATGTAGTGGATAAGGCCATGGACTATCAGGCATAAGGCACGGGGTTCGAATCCCTGCCACGACACTGATGTCCTTTTGCTATATATACTCTCCACCCCATGCGAAATAAATTGGTATACTTTCTTGGTAAGACTTAGTTACCTGAAATGATCGAGCGTCTTAATACTCTTTCAGCTAATAAATCCGGTATTAACAAGTGGAGTGGTAACATAGGAGTGCCAAGTATGACCGACATAGGTGCTAGAACTAATCATTATTTTGTATTTGTTGTTGTTGGGGGAGAGACTCGTTAGTCTGAACCGTAGTGGTTAGCAGGTTATGGGTTCGAAGCTCCGCAATATAGTTTACCATGCACCAACAAAAAGGATTGAGTTTCTACCATGGTGGAATCTAATAATTATGATAATAAGAAAAAGGAAGGATACGAGTTTGACAGAAGACTAAACAAGTAATAAAGCTTTCCTGTGTGTCCATATATTGTGTTGTGGAAGAACATATTTCATCGTTTTAAGGGTCTATTCCCAGAACAAACAAAAAGCGAATTCAACAACTCGGTTGACATTGTGTCGATGCGTAATGTATATAGCGATGGAATGCTTTCGTTACTTCCAACTGTTTAGCTGATCCAATTTTTCAAAGTATTTGCCCAAAAGTGTTGAAAATTATATTCGAGTTTTGCAATAAAGCCTTTTTGCAATTTATTTTACATAATTCGTCTGTGAAACAAAAGAAAGGAGTACTCTGTTTGTCGAACGGTCTCACCGAATGCTTCAGCAGTGTCGCTTAGCTTCAGACAAAAGTTATCTGCCCTTATACGTCTACAGAACATTTATAAAAAAAGGGGTGAATTTCGAACACTTAGCTTCAAGCTTTTTATACCTGTCGATGATAAATTCATCCTCTTGGCAATTGAGACAATGCAACATTCTAAAGAGAAATATATCATTATGGAAATCTTCTCAAACAGGTATCCCGTTACACAATATTTTAAGGCAACGTGATTATTGACTAATGTCGTGCCTGCCAGTCGTTGCAAAATTTAAATTCTTCTATTTCTTTAGACGGAGAAATGTAATCTGATGCCATAGCAAAAATGAATGCAAATCATTTGCAGATCGATGAAGAGGCACTCTCGTCTTATAATGTTTTGTAATTTGTTCTTCCTCCTTGACGGGAATAAAGGAATCATTTATTTGGGATAAGAATACCTCATTAGCATATCATCCATTCATGTATGCTGATTGCTGGATAACCCACAGAAATGCGACAGATCGAATTACGGGAAAACATCAGGAAGGGCTGGTAAGAGAGACGAAAGAAATAAAGAAGATACATGATGGGAAATCGGGAGAATGTTTGGTTCGATGGATCGCCTGTATCTGCTATCGATCTTTGCAGACGATAAGGCCATCTTTCTCCCATATTTCCGTCCATTTTTGCCCTTCCATCTCGGAGACAAGACGGAAAATAAGAAGAAGTGTTTCCGAGCCCAAGAGCTACACAAAGTCATGGTATTACATTACCAGGGAAGCCTACACATAATATGTTTGCGCCGGCACTGCATATGTATGGTGTAGTTTAAGAAACGTCTCTGGGAGGGGAAAAGGAAAAGTTCCTCACTTTTGGCGGGAAACGCTTCTTTTGGCAATAGTCTACAAAAACTAGACCAAAAGTTTGCTCGCCGTTACAGAAAGAAATCACTGCGAAAAATGTATTAGTGTACGAGTTGTATTCGCAGATATCATAATACTTTTATCCTGGTCTTCCTGTATAGTTCTGATTCTATATTTCGTTTGTTTGTTTGTTTTGAGTGTGTGTGTTTTTTAAGTTACAGATACTGTGCAATATTTGGAATAATATGTATCAAAAATATATTGTTTGAATATTTTTTTTTTTTATTCCATACACATAGAATACTAGAATCGATTTTATATGTGTCTACAGCTTCAGAAACCTAAAAAGAATACATAAGGCTATCCTTGTAATTGTTTTAGATGGGTTCTTTAGAAGTGATTTGTTTACATGACTTGTTCATAACTCATGATAACTGTCAATAATTACCTATATTCAATGAAATGACATCGTGCGAACGTATTGCTGGGCTTCTTCTTTCCATCACTTTCATGAGATTAGACATATCAGAAGCCTAGGCCCAGTCTTAAAAAAGAGTTGATATTAATCGCAACTGTGTACATAAAAGATAGGAGACTGCAAACTTGCGATTGATTGGAGAACTTGCGATTGATTTGGATCAAGCGAAACTCTTTATTATACGGGCTCTGGTCTTTTTCCGCTGATTTTTTTTCTCCAAAGGTTTGCTTGCTACCCATCATTAGATATCTTTGATCGGTGAGATGATGAAAAGCTTCATAGATCATTTTGGTTTTAAAATTTTCCATTGTGGTGGTCAGAGAGAGAGAAGAATTTTGATGGTTATTGACAAAATGTAAAATTGGGATTAAATAAGATCATGAAGATAAAACATCTTCGAGCTTCTAGAGTATGAATTTTCTTTATCTACCTCTAAACTGATCAGTGAGGTAGCTTCATGTGCGTAATAACATTTTGTCAATGTATAATTAATATTATACAATATATACTACTGCGCTTTATACAAGGTATCATAATTATTATCACCCTGGATGTAGCATGATAAGGCGCTAAAGCTAGAGCGTTCAAAAAGTTCATTCTTCATGGTGCCCATTTACTTTACCTGGGTGGAGGGTGCCAAATTTAGATAAATATCTTGCCAAAGGACACGATGTGTCGCGGTGGCACTTGAACCGCGATCTATGTGATCCACAGTCCGGTTACAACCATACCTCTACCATGATTGTCATCATTTTCATCATCGTAATCTTCTCCATCGTCAACATCATCATCATAATCATTGGTATAATTATAATTGGCACTATCAAAATCTTCATCCTCATCATTTTCATCAACACCAACATTTTCGTCACCATCTCAATCGTCATCACCACCATCATCATCGAAATCATAACCAACATCCTCTTATCCATCTCAATTGTCACCACCACCACCACCACCACCACCACCACCACCGCCGCCGCCATCATAACCATCATTCTCAGCATCTCAACCACCATTTCTTTCGTAATCATCAAGAATATCAACATCACTATCCAGGGGCGGATCTAGCTTTTTGCTAAGGGGGGGGGGTTTGACCAAAATAATGACGATGCGGAGCATCGTCCACGAGCCGCGAAGCGGCGAGCCGATTTTTTGGGGGGTGTTTATTTGAACCCCGTAAGTGATGTTTTCCTGGCATCTATTAACACAATGGAGACCATAAAAAGCAGTGCATGATAACGTCTTTTTAAATCAAGTAACAGTTAAATACACAGTTATATCCAGAGTTATCATGTGTTTGGTTAAGTTACCAGATGAGTTGAATATCTTCTCACAATATTTGCACTTGAAAGGGTTTCTCTCCAGCGTGCGTTCTTTTTTCTTTCTTTTTTTCTTTTTTTTTTCTCTTTTTTTCCTTTTTTTTTTTTTTTTTTTTTTTTGGGCCGCCCAAGGGGGGGGGGGGTTTAAACCCCCTAACCCCCCCCCCCCGTAGATCCGCGCCTGCTATCATCGTCATGATCTCCGTCGTCTTCCACATCATCACAATACTTATTGTCATCATTACCATCACTAACATTTAATTCATCGTCGTTATCAATATCACCATCATCATCATCACCGCTATCACCGTGTTCATCAACGGTACAAATTTGTTATAACCATCACCATTATCTTTATTTCTAACAATATCATCATCATAACCATTAATTACATCTTCGTAAACATTATCATCCTAACTCGTCATCAGACGATCCAGGTTCTGCGTTATTGCATCTATCATCTATAATGGTGCATCAGCTTAATATATCTTTCCCAAAATTACCACAACCATCATCATCATCATCATCATCAACATCATCATCACCATCATCATCATCATCATCATCATCACCACCACCACCATCACCATTTTCATACTAACGCGATTAATTGGCCTGTTACCAAACTAAACAGGGACTGAGCTGGCATCTGTCATCCATGTGGCATCAACACGATATATTTATCTCATCGTCATCACTATCATCATCATCATCATCACCATCATCATCATTAGCATCACCATTCCCATCCTAACTTGATTAAGTGGCCTGTCATCATCAGGAACAAGGGTCTGATCTAGCATCTATCATCTTTGGTGCACTAGCTTAATATATCTTTCCCATCATCATCACAATCATCATCATTACAATCATCATCATCACAATCATCATCAGCATCATCAGGATCATCATCATCATCATCATCAGCAGCAGCATCATCACCATTATCATCATCATCCTAACTCGATTAAGTGGCCTGTCATCATCAGGATTGAACCAGGGTCTGATCTAGCATCTATCATCTATGGGGCATCAACAAGATATATTTCTCTCATCGCAGAATCGATCAATACTACCAGCCCTTTTTCTTTTCAATTAAGTTCCTACAGTCCCCTCGGACTCCTCACCCCCGATAGGGATACATTTCTACCCTCTTCCCATCCACCCACCGTGTTCCCACTCATATTTAATCCAGAGAAAATGTAAAAAGAGGCAACAGTTTGCAAGCATATACTAATAAAAGAAAAATAGAGTATGACAGGTTGCCGAACCTGAGATATGTATTGACACAACTTTTATTTTGTTCCCAAATCTGGATGATTTTTGCTCAGTTTGTAGTAAAAGATGATCTTGAATGGGCAAAACATTCCCCAAGTTTGGCTAAGAATTGCCCAAAGTTGGTCAGACACACATATGTAATTAACCTCTTCTTGTGCATTTTTACTCCATAGTTTTAACAGTGTTCGTCGTTCATTCGAAGAACGTCTGATAAGACGAACGTGTTCGTCTGATGAGAGACAGAAGGATGTTGGCTCTGTGTATAAATGAAGATGAGCTAATGCTGTTCTGGTTTTCAGCAGACGGTTTACGATTTCTAATGATGATCATGATGTGATTTTAGTTCATTAGGCCTTCATTACATTCAGCATGGAGCCAGCGTGAGAAGTGGTAAATAATGTTTCGTCAACTGAAGTATACAATCCCCTGTTTCCAATGATTGGTATCTGGTGGTCGTGTACTTGGAGCGTAAAAGTGACTCTTCCAAAGATTAAATTTAAACAATGACTACTGACATAGAAAGCATGGTTTGTCATGGCAACGAGTATTTTTGCCCATTAAATAAAAATAAAATTTCTGTTCATCTTTGCTTTAGCGAATCAATAAACCTGGGTGGGACTAAACGTTAATATTATTTAGGAATTCCAGAACATTTTTTTCGGCCGAGCCGGGCGATTAGTGGTCAGGTGCCAGTTGATAAATAAAGGCAAAATTAATGGGGTAGTCGAACGAAATTCAAGCCAAATTTTAGCCATAGTCCGCTCCTGGTTAAGTCTGTGAAATTTCTAGTCTCTATCTGTTTCTTAAATGAAATGCACATGTAATTCATGATGATCTATTTTATTGAGTAAAAAATGAAAAAATTGATAGATTTAGAAAAAAGGCGGAAGAAGCCTATTTTTATGATGCAGTACGGTTTTGAAACTCTGCCAAATTAATGACGACTTTAAGCGAGTCCGGTTCGCAAATGTCACATCTTATGCAAGTCCTTGAGTAAGGAAACCCTACAGTCTCCAGAGCATGAAAACCGTGGGCGGGTGTGAACGTGGCTTGTGTTTAAGTGGCTTCGGAAAATAACTCACTTCACGGATCCGGCACGCGCAAGTGAAAATTTCATTAATTTCATCGATCGTGGATGGATGCCGGCAGTGGCTGAGGGGTGGAAAAATGATACCCTTGTCGAGAGGAGCGCGATGTCCAACCGAAGAGATAAAGCTAGAGGTGATGCACGGATAAGCCGCACCACCTGCATGCGTAAATAAATCGTTCAGGCACTGCCGACAGCCGTTTTCGCTCCGGCGCTGCGTCTATGGACAAGGGTTTGCGTGCGGAGGAGTGTGTGACGGTAGGGAGAGCGGCTGGGCTAAAAGCCTAACCGCGGTGAATAATCGACCAGATTTTGTGGTGTATATTTGATGTGCTTTCTCTGACGAATACCCCTTGCATCGCACTTTTTAGCCGCGAATAAGAGACGTAAGATGGATGGTGAGATTGTGACAGAAACGAAAAGAGGAAAAATCAATGCTGTGTAATGCAAGGATACGGCCCGGTCTGCCGTAAGCGCTGCTAATGCCAGGCAACGCTCCCGGCGCAAGCGGTGTCCTGTTCGCTAACTTGCGCTTTGAATGCGGGCGCGGATTTTGAACCGATTTTGCTGCGAGCGAGGGGTAAATTGGCACAAATTACCTGCAGAATTGGCAGCTGTCAGACGTGTTAAACGCGTAAAGCCCCCGTCACGTAGAAGCGTAATTAAGCGCGCGTTGATTGTTCGGTGGAAGTTTGATACTCAGCGACCCGAATGATATTGGATGCATGCCGTCAGTTCCAAACAGAGACACACAGACGCAGTGATACGTTTCAACTTTGACATATCGGCTATGTAAGAACTTCCGGTAGGTCATCTACTGAACTATTGTCCAATGGCATTGCAGCACACCTTTCCCTGCTTATCATTGCAAGCTTAATGTTTCAGGAACCTAATGATAGTGAAGGCATCTTTCACATGCGCACTCACTGTTGAAATCAGGTCCGTTTATCTTCTGCACACATTATTTGGGTATAATAACTAATATAATGTCAATGTCTTTCAGAGTTCATTAGAATTAATAACAGTAATCATACTAATAAAAAACTTAGTTATTGATGTTGTTTCTTCCATTATTTTGATGATCGCATATAGGTTTTCGCCTAAACCAAATAATCACTAAACAAAATGTGTACATTGACTGGTTTACCTTAATAATAATTGTAACAATAATCAAAACGAAGACAACGCTGGGACTAGATCTTTGATTATTATCTGGGTGTATTTTTGACCCACTTCTTACAAAAACAAACACGGATGAATCTCAATTTCCTCCCTGATCTCCTATCATATATCACATACCTAAACAAACTCTAAACGTGATATCATCGCCATCATCATCGCCATCATCAACCATGTCCCTTTCCAACGACTACCAATAATTATTATGGAGAAGTAAAAGACGAAAATGGGTGTCATCTTGTTTACCCATCTCGATGGGATGGGTATCCCGAAACAGTCCCGTCTTTTAATCACAGCACCCATGCACGTTCGACTTTAACGCTCCGCGCCCACACTTACAGGTCCTCTTCAGAGCCATTACGGCCCGACGCCCGCCCGTGACGCCGCAATACTTAACACCGATAGCCGCTCAAGTGCTTCAACTTCGCGCGGCTGGATTTACCGTTTCTTTCCTATTTTCATGTGGCGCTAAGATTTACACTCTGTGATTTAAGTTGGGATGAGTCGCTTCATCTCCACGAAGGGGGGAAACTTCTTCTAGAGCGGGTTTCAAGGGTGCCAAGCTTTCTGGTCGTCCATTTTAAACGAAGAATTGATTTAATTTTCCTTTCATTTTTGCTCTCTCTTCCCTTGTATTCATTCATTCGGGGTTTTGATTTTTTTCCCGCTCCATAGAACGATTCGCACTGACTTTATCGAACTGGATCGAACGAATGAACCAAGGTCGCGATGTTTTTCAGCCTTAAGATGCGATGGTTGGATCAAATTGTAACTTGATCCCGTAACTTTATTTCCACCACTCTCCTCTTTTCCATCTACTTTTCTATGCATGACTTTTTCCTTTTTTTTCTCTCTACCTATCTTTGTATCTCATTTTCTAACTCATTTTGGTAATTAATTCATTATGACATACCTCTGTATTTCGACATCTATGACTATTTTCCCCTCTGTTTGTAATATTCATGATGAGTAAGTTTGTAACTACATTGTCATGGAATAGTTCATTTTTTTTGCCTACCTATCAGGCTAGCAATGTAAGCAAACCGAAAAGAAAAGAAAAAACATCAACACGTGTCCAACCCGCACGTGTCGATCTTTACTTATGATTTAGAATTTAAAAAAGGAAAATCTGAACTTTCAATCTTTAGAGCTGGTGGACGAATAAATCCCTTCTTGTCCGAATTGTTTATTGTATTGCGGAAAACCTAATTTGTTTTTGTTAATAAGGAGATATAGGTCAGGGGAAGTTCACTTTTCGTGATTTAAAGGAAGACAAAGTCTACCAGAATAACCAACACAAAGTTTGGATAGAAGTCGTGCTGTGTGACGGTGCACCACGCGCGTGTGTCTGACGGTCAAACACCAAGCCAATACGTGCTGAATCAATAAAGTGCGTGCCCTCGTGCGTTCGTTCGCGCGTGCGATAATTAACGGAAAGGATTCTTGAAATGGACCAGCCGGAACGGTGTTTCCTGTTTAGGGACTCAACTGTATACATCCCCAAGCCATACGAAGACACCCCCTTCTCTCTGTCTTTCCCTGTCTCTCTGTCTCTATCTCTCTTTCTCTCTATGCCTGTCATCATTACTGCCTCTTCCCCTTTCTACCACCCCTGTTCTACCATTTATCTTTATTCCTATACTGCTTTCCCGTTTTCCCCACTCTCATCGTCACGAATTATTGCCTATAGAGAGAAGATTTCTCTCATAATCTCTTTCTCCCTCGTTTTTCTTTCTTCTTTTACATGCTCTCTCTCTCTATATATACATCTCCCTCTCTCTTTCTTTACTTTTTTTTTCTTTTCTTTATTTCTATATCTCTCATTCTTGTTGTCCTTTCCATACTCCGGGGTTTGCAAAACTGTAAGTAAGTTCATTAAAATTACTCATTTTGAGAAAGAAAAGTCTAAAAAAAAATCAGCCTCTAATAATAAAGAGCTTATGATCAATTATATAAAAGAAGGTATATGAAGCCACAACTATTTAGTTTTGTAACTCTATGGCGAGATAATCAGCAGTGCTCTACTTCGCAAGTTCACACTAATGACATCAATCATTTCAATTATGAAGAACATGCTTCATCATCTTATTTTTGGATCGATGATAAGCAAGCTCCTCTAATCATCTCGTCAACTTCTCTCTATTTTCATAGTTAATCATACAATTTAAAAGACAAAGCCTCGTGATAATGTTTCACGGTGGAAACGCGAGGAGAGAATCAAAGAGTACCGTGCCATTTTACACGATGAGAGGCCTGATGAAGCCGTGAAGTCAGAGGGATTCCAGGATTAATAACACCCGTCATAATTACGCTTTCTAATGCGCGCCCCTATGTATTGTATACCAGCGAGACGCCAACACCTGTCCACGTGGTTCATCTTCCAAAGCGCGGCGCCGCGATGAAGGCGCCACGGCGCTGCATTAAAGATGAACCGGGAAAAAGCATAACGACAAAAATTACACCGATCTTCGCGAGCGAAGGAGGTAAAGATGTACCGCTTTTTATCCTTTCTATCAAACCCCCGTCGGAAGTCTTCGCACGCGTCCTGTTAAGTTGTAACCCAATAAACTACCGAGAACTCTACCGGTTTGTGTGTACCTATGGTGGTTTTCGTTTCTTGGTATTGGATGGGTTAATAGAGGTCGGTACTCGAACCTCAGACTTGGCTATTTAGTCTTGGGAGAAGAATCAAATGGATTATCATTAATGTGTTGTGCGTTCAGCTGCTAAGGCTGTCACTTGGCACAGCTAGGAGTGTTCCCTCCTTTCAATCCTGAAGGGGTGCATTCTCTCTTCATCTTTCAACACTTAGTCTCAATCTGGAGTCTCCTTTGTGTATTACAAATACACAAATACAAATTACAAATTACAAATTTGTAAATTTCAAATTACAAAATTACAAATACAGTAATTTGTGTTATTTATGTTGTTGCAAGCCAATATTAGGGAAAAAACTTCTTACAGTGATCTTAAACTGATTATATCTTTTATGGATTTTAGTTTTTCAATCTGTATTTGTTTATTTCATTTACCTAATATTTATTTGATATTTATTTACTTATTTACCTATTTATTTATTCATATATTAATTGGTTTATTCATCGGGGATAAATGATTGTAAATAATTTGTTAAAGTAAGACAAGTGTTTCTAAGATTGAAACAATCATACTTCTCGAGGTCTAATGTGTTTTGTATTCCTGTAACAATGAATGATACCATTTCCATCCAAAAGTTGACTCTCCAATAAAAACATCTTATTGAAAGTTAAAAGAATATAGGCCAGTCTTATGGAGGGAAGCCAAGTTGCTACCTTTTATACAGTAGAACCTCTCCCCTTTTACTGCTGGTGCCCCCTTCTCAAAATAAACGACACACCCATTCGATTTAAAAATTCATTTCTGTCTTATATCATCATTCCTTAACAGATAACTTGCCTATTTCAGAAGTGACAAGGAATATTTCTATCAACAATGATATCATATTTGATGAAATACTTAAAACAAAATAGAAATTGGCATTATGGTGAAACGGCCGTTTCCGGTACACCGAGGATTTAGAACTTAAATACAAGTTCTAAATCAGCTATAACAAAATTGCATCGTAATAATTGCGATGATGTCCAGATTTTTTACAGTAAGGTTTGACGTTAAACGTGTGTCTAATTCAATTCCTTTTTAGGAAGATACATTACTAATTATCAACTTGTGGTATAAAAACAATTTAATTGTTAGAGTTAACAATCTCTTCTCAGACAAAAATCCGAAAGCCGAGGTAAGTTTAAAGTTAGAGACTACAACTCCCCCATCAAGTCTTGCTCATTTATTTTCTCTCTGTCGCTTGTTTGTGACTCCTCAGCGTGCGCGTCGCAGCCAAGCTGAGCAAACAGAGCTTTTGCCATAAGTAAGTACTCGGCCCTACCATCGAGATGGACTCGTGCTCTGGAAACTTAGGTCCGGTTTCGAAAAAAGTGTCCCCCTCTCAGAAAATGGGTCTCTCTCTTCCTTTTTGATAAGGTCATAAAGTCGACTGTCTTGCTATCATGGTAAGTGATGAAGCTGTGGCGTCGGGTGTCTTTACTAAAACTCTGTGAATACAAGGGATCATAATATACCTTTGGGTAACGTCCTCTGTAAATACTACATCAGTTTAAAGCAATGAATGTATTGTCAAATTCTAAATTTGTTTTAATGATTTGTTAATGTAAGGTGAAATTGACATTTCGTGATCATGAAATAATGTATAGGAAATTGAATATATGAACGGCTGACAGACTATGGCAGCTGATTTATTCTCAAAATATTCCCATCTGAAATAATAACCTTAACATACAATTCCTACTGGTTGTGGTTAAAGCATAAATAAAAATGCTTTAAAGACAATAGTCATTCCCAGTTTATATATCACTTGCTTAATACTACCTTTTAAGGGCATAGATATATTTCCAGCGCTATTTTATCCAGATTGTTATCAAATTTTGGACATTTTATCGATCATCTTGATCAATGTAAAAACTTATCTGATGAAAACATACGGCCGACTTAAAATTTTAGATTTACATTTAGTTATGAAAAGATTGAATCTACCCTGGCACCTTCCAAGCTATTCTCAGCATCCCCCGCCTCCGGTCAGTCGCGAAGAACCTCGACCTTTTCATCCTTGCCGGACAGGAGCGGCGGCGACACCACAGCTCGAGGAGGGAAAAAAATAGGCGTGCCCTTTCGAATCTACTGGGAGACACCTGTATCTTAAGCTGGGGCAGGATTTGCGGGTATATGAGGACACTATACCGACATTTCTTGGTTGGTGAGGGGAGAAGCAAGCATGCCGTGCTTCTTGATTTTATCATCTTCTCCTGTCTTATCCTTTGATCGTGTCACATGACAAGTTTAGTCTAAGACGTCCCAGACCCGTTGAGAAAAAATTAGATTTTGGAGAACTTCGGCAAGAGGAGGAAGGAGTGTTGGCATTTGCGTGTCACACCATGCATTGTGGTATGAACGGTACTCAATATGGTATTTGTTTTGTTTTTATTTTGGCCTTTTAAATGTTTTAGATTCCCTATCATTTTGATAGATAATTCAAATCCTGCTGGTTCCAAGATATGTTTACATTATTTACTACAGTAGTTTGTAAGCCACAAATATGTTAAAACAATTCTTAGTTTGTCTTAAAATTATGTTTGGTTTAAAGAACTGAGCAATATATCGTTAATAATTACAATATTAAAATGTATTTGATTTGTACTGGACATACACAATGTCGGCCTCGAGAGAAATACACATTTGAAAGAACAAGTTAGAACAGTCACAAAAAAAGTATGGCATGTTTAAGCTTTCGATCAGATTATCTATTTAATAAAAGTTCCTAGTACATGTCCTCAAAATCCCGATCATTGACTTTTGTAATGAACCCCCAAACAACCATAACCAGCAATAATCTGCCAAATAGCCTAACTTGGGAATGTTTAAAGGACCAAATGATTTTTTTTTTTATCAGAAAAGGGTCAAGAAAAGACTTTCATATAAAAGAGTAAGTTTAGAAAGCTAGATAGATGGGAAAGTTATTCGTATGTCTTTATATAAAATGAGTAGCTAGTTTTCATAAGAGAAGAGAGTTGAAGAGGAAGGTAGAGACAAACACAGAGAGAATAAGAATGAGAGAGAGAGAGAGAGAGAGAGAGATAGAGAGAGAAAGAGGGAGAGAGAGGGAAAATGTTAGAGTAACAAAGAGCGGAGGTATCTAACCGATTTAATTTATTCAACTTTCCCAATAATCTCCCATTATAAACATTAATCTTTATTGCAAAATGATTGGATAATTTACAATAACACAAGGTCATGAAGATGGCAAGCCTCTGAGGTACAGCTCTGATCGAGAAGAGCCACTGGCCCAAATTTAGGCGTTTACGTCAGAAAGACATAATTCACACGCTGTCAAAGCAGAGCAAATGAGCTTTAGAAGTTTGTCTTCATCAATTCTAAGAAGAGACATCAATATCAACAGGAAAAAAGAAATGATGATCTTAAATTTTGCACGGATACGGGAGAGAGCGACAGAAAAGATCATCGCGCGAAAAAAGATAAACAACCGCGATAATTGAAGATCCTCCTCTCTTATAATGATGTCGTCCTTTATTGTGTGCGCGGGCTCTTTAGCCGGGGAAAATATATATATTGATGCGCTCTGGTGTTTGTTCAGAAGTCTCCATTTCAATAAAATCAAAATTGAAAAGCGGTGGTAATGGCGAAATCAGTTTACATTACAGATTCTGATGAGGCAGAAGGAGGACTCCTATATTTTTTTTATTCTTGAGATATCAAGAGTAGATATTAACCTACCAGGGTCGTTGGGTATATTTGTCTTTTTGTCGGATGGGTTTATGAACCGTTTCTTGAACAAGAAAATGTAGTGAATCTATAACTGCATGTTATTTGAACAGCCGACCTTAGAAGCCAATTATAAAGTTTTCGCATTCGTCCTTTGTTCAGATGATTTAGATTTTGCTGTGACTATCTTGTTAAAGGCACTTGGTAATTGAAATAAATCAATTAACATGATTAATGACTTTGGTCATTGATTATAAGTTTCGACCTCTTTTTAAAGATGTTTAGAGGTCAACCCGGTAGACAGACAACCCGTTACACCGACAAAAGAAATAAACACAGTGGAATCACCATCATGTAAAAATGGCGGTCTAGTTAATAACCTTTTAAAGAAATTGATCGAATGCCTATGATAATAGCACTGTACGTTTTGTTAGCTGCAGCCATCAGTTTACGGGAGTAAAAAGGCATAAATTAGATCTTGATTTTATTTTATTTTATTTTATTGACCAATATAAAAACATATAAATAACAATATACACGATAACATGAGAAAATAACATTGGATGGATCGACCTGCTCAGCTGTGCCAGTACAGCACAGCTGTTCTACCAGTTTACAATACAAAAAAAATGAGAGAAAAAGATTATCACAATTAAATCTATGATCCATCCTTTTTATAATCATTTGACATGCATGAGGCGATAACATTATAATGATGATATTGATGAAAGCGTACTACGGTATTACAATACTTCTGGAAAACATTCAGGTCGTTTCCTGTAAATTACACAGACTGAAAATTAGAAAAAATATATGTCTATCAGATTAAAATGAGAACAATATTAAGGTTCTTAGCACATGCACAGTTCATTTAAAAATTGAGATAAGGAGCATCAAACCTACGTCAAGGGTTATATCTTTTTATTTGGGTATAATTCAGGTCCCCAGTCTTTACCATTGATAAAGCAAACGAATGATAATCATTATTTAGGCATATTCAGCTCTGGATGCTGTCTTTTGTGTTTACAAAAGTAGAGCTTTTTACATGTGAGAGCCATCCCAAAACCTGAGACCACCTTAAAAAAATATGTTAACTGTTGAAATATATGCTAAGTGTCCTCATTTAAAAAAATGTGAGTTTGACATCTCTTCTTTGAAAATGTGATCTTGATAATATCCGAAGGGTGCTAAAAAAATGTATGACTTTATATTGTATAATAACGTTAAAAAATAAACAACCCACCCATCTCCCCTCTCTCCCTCTCTCTCTCTCTCTCTCTCCTTTCTTTCTATCTTTCTGAATCCCTCCTCACTGCATCCTCTCTTTCTCTCTCCCTCTCTCTTGCTCTTTCTCTCCTTCTATCTCTCCCTCTCTTGCTCTATCGCTCCTCATCTTTGATTTTCTTTGTATCTCTTGAGTCACTGTGCTTTCGTCACACGAAGTTCAATGTATCCAAACTTGTTTTTTAAATTGCTTACATCAAAAAGTACACCCAAATATGTCATGGTTTCGGCCTATAAATACTGTTTTCCTCTCCGCATCGTCCTTTCCTCGCCTCGCCTTGCCTCCCGCTCGCTCGTAATGTAATTTCTCGACTCCCCAGCGATCCAGCGCGGAAGAATATCGAACTCCTTCTAACAGGTGGGCGAAGTGGCCCGTGAATCGCGCGGGAAAACAGCGCGTGATGTTGGGCAGTGTCGTCTGCGCAAAATTCGAAGAGCGAAAATCGAATTCCTGATTGATTTTAGACTTCAGAATAAACACAGGCTAGGCTGAGATTTGATTTCTGCCGCATTTCCTGACGGGCTTAGATCCGGGGTAAGCTGTCAAATTTAGTAATTAGCTGAGAGAAAGGCAGGAAATCTCGTGAGCAGAACAGGAAGACATCAGAAAATAGCTTTACATACTACCCCCCCCCCCTCCTCATTTTCTAAAGTCTAGGGTCATTTCCGGAACAAACACAATAACAGCTACGAATGTTCATATTGTTTTGCCCACATCTTTATTTTGTCGGGAAAGAAAATCATATCTTTTGACTAAATTCATCATTTTAGTCAACCATTAATCACATTCCACCAGTCATTTTGATGGCGTGGTTTCCTATCCCGCCGCTGCCACCAAAATAACTGATAAATAATAAGTTACTTACGAACGGTTTTTATGACTGAGTATAGTCATCATCTGAGTATTTTATTCAGGTATCCTTCCGACAATATTATTATTGCGACCTCGTTACATATTTCAATGCATGCACTATATGAGGTTTTGATATAAAACACTGCGTGCTCTTGAACTTTTCTGCTTGGTATTTGAATAATTTTATTCATCGATGGGCGGCATCCAACCCACATATTACAATAGGACCGAAGCAAGAAATCACATGAAAAAAGCACGAAGTCACGAAAGCTCGGGGTGAAAAGAATGTCCACATATATCACGGGGAGCAGGAGACAGATTCCGAAGGCTCTGCCTTTTTTGGATACGCAACTGATCAGATCCGAAGGAGAACAGGGACCCGGCATGGACCTACATAGGTTATAATCATAATGTAGCCATTAATCGCAGGTCTGTGTTGTTAGATAATTTGAAACGGAATTTTACCTGCAGCTCAAACATTTCAAATATATTGATTTTGTTTTTGAAATCCGTCTTTGCTCGAGTTTAAGAATACAAGTATTTGACATTACATGTATACAAATACGGATAGATAATAAAATATAAACGAATCAAATAACACATTATGTATACTTCCGTCACACAGAGAGTTTGATACACCCATCGATATGAACCATTCAGGTCTAAAAGTTTCAAATTTGTTTTTCCATGCGCAGCATTGATAACGAATATTTAATGTTTTGCAAAAAATGTGATATTCTATTATCGCAATTACCGTGATTATGGGGAATTGCGATGCTGGATAATGGATATTTCTGCATACATCGCTAAGTTAACAGTAGGCTTGATATTGTGATAGAGTCGTCAAAAACAATTTTCTTTAAAATGTATGAGAAAAGAAGTGGACGTGAATTTGATATCTAAATTTTCGGATGCATTCCCACGAGAAAATAAGTCATCCAACTCGACAAGACGTCAAAACAAAGTCAGATTTTATGATTCAAAAGAAGACTAAACGTCAGAGCTGAAGACGAGAAGGGGTTTAGTTTTCTAGTCGGTATCAAAATACTCCAATAATAGATGGCAACCGATTGCTCGTGTTAATGTCCCCTGGCTAAAAGGCAACACACAACCGGTTGGTGCTCGATTAATTAAAGATTTTCTTTCTCCGACCGCGTCAGCGCGTGAAATTCGAGCAAAGGATCTTTCACGGATTAAAGCAGACATCTTGCCCGGTGTCCAAACATCCCGCGCTATGCTTACCTTTACGGCAACCCAAATCAGCACACCTCACGCGAGATAATTTTTCGCTCCTAGAAGTTAATGAATTATGAAGCACCACGCGTGCCGAACGGTGTGGTGTTTCGCAGGCGTTGTGGCAATCCATAAAACCTTCCGGTAAGTCTGATTTTTCGAGCTCTCGCTCCGAGAACATGATGTAGGATAGAGGGACGGAGGAGGGTGAGGAGAAAGCGGAGTATGATGGGGAGATGGAGAGAGAGAGAGAGAGAGAGAGAGAGAGAAAGAGAGAGAGGGTGTAGCTAAATAGAGAGAGGGGGTGGGGGGAAATAGAGGGTAGAGAGAATGATATTGAGGGACACAGATGAGAAAAAGAGAGGGAGAGAGAGAGACAGAGAGAGAGAGAACAAAAGAGAGATCTATAAAGAGAGAGTGAGAGAGAGAGAGAAAGAAAGAAAGAAAGAGAGAAAGAAAGAAAAAAGAAGGGACGAGATGAAAACATGACATTAATTACCCTCCCCCACTCCTAATCTGTAGTCTTATACATTTTAAACAGATCCCCCTCCCCCATGATGCCAGTCCCCCATTAAAGCCTGGATCCACGCTTCTTCACTCTGCCTCGTAATACTATAACTCTTATGTTTATTTGTTTGTTTTACCTGACTGCTAAGAAATCATGAGGATGCTTATAAGTTAAGCAACCAGGGGACCGACGTATTTAAGTTATCTCCGAGGGACTTGATAGTGAGGATTAATGCCCTACCGAAAGGGCACTAGCGCATCGACTTGGTTTCGAACCCAGGACCTCCCGGTTACGAGACCACTGCTCTACCACTTCTCGATGTTACCTCCCCTTACCTTATCTTCTAGGTCTACTTTATTATCAAAGAAGAGCGATACATAGTCAAATAATTAAAGTGCATTAACATTTGTTTAATCTAGATCTGGTTATTCATCAAGTTTCTATGTTGGACGCCACCCACCAAAGGTCAAGTTCACAAGCTTTGTTCCTTCTACGTTAAGCAGAAAGAATACCTCGCACATAGTTATACACCACTAAGCGCGGAGGTTTCACATGTCTCAAAAAGGCTACTATTTTGGATTACAGGTAATCATCTTCATTATTACAGGCAATGGCTTGTTTTATTACTGATTATTAATTTTGCAGAACGAACGTGTTGTATGTTATATAATTGTTTTTTTCGACACCGTATAAACTTATGGTAATGACCGTTCCGTGTATTGCCTATGAGGGTGTGCTGTTTGATCAATGACCTTGTATATGGTTTGACCTTCTCGCAGTTATAATCTCTCTCTCTCTCTCTCTCTCTCTCTCTCTCTGTCATTCTCTTCTCTCTGTATCTCTCTCTCACTTTCTCTATTTCTCCAGTCTTGTAATCACAATTGCATACAGTACTAGAGTTTGGTATAAAACTGTCTTCTCGATAGACCTTAGAACTAACTCTTATAGTTACTATATTTTAGATCTTACATTCAAAATTAATGTGCTGTACGACCACAAAGAGGGGTAGCCTATGCCAAACAGGCATTAACTATGGATGCCATATCCCAGATTCCCCTCCTGATTAACTTGATATGTAATGATCACCATAACTTTCGTTTCTTAAAATGTAGGTGTACCACCCCCTTTACTCCCCCCCCCCCCCCCAACACACTCACACATATCATTCTGACAATCTGTTTTGCTGTTGCCATGCAAGCGCTTTAATTCCAAGTCATTTTCTAGTCTATTATTAACTATCAGTTAAATATTCGTTATGCTACACGAACTGATGATAGAATAGATTAATAAGTATCATCATGTGATTCCTAGTATTGCATTGATGCATCATTCCTAGCTTGTTCACGCGGAGGTCGTTTTGGAATTGATGCGTACATCACCTTTAAACGACATGCCATTTCTTCCTCATTCTTTATATGCATGGGTATAATGCTGAAGATTAAAATCCTTTCAAGAATCGCTGCGGAACCTCTGCCATTTTTCGGGAAAATAATTATGTTTAGTATTCTTTCAAAGGATTCGTCCATTCTTAAACGAGGATGTGAGTGTTTTAATTCACAATTCACAGGTGAGGTGTTACATAAATTGGACAATCTAAAAGAAATACCATCAAGAGTTGCTTGGTTAAATGATGAAAACCGACCGTCATTTTGATTACATTTATACCAACTAGATAAAGCACGAAAATTAATTTCCACCAAAAAAAACAAGAACGACTCTGTTTACTATCTTTAGAATTTTAGGAAGTTGACACATATTCATGAAACTCAAATGTTAAACCAACATTCAAAAGGCCCCAGGAGTTAGGCGCGGATCCAGGATTTCTTAGGGGAGGGGGCCCAACTTTTTTATTTTTTTGCTCCCGAAAATTTGAAAATCGCGCCGGCCGAAAAGTCACTCAGTGGGAGGGGGGGGGGGGGTAGTGAGCATTATTTTATTTTATTTTTTTGGTCCTCGAAAATTTGAAAATTTGCACCCCCAAAAGGGTAAAAATCACGTGTTTTTATATGATTTTTTTCTCAAGGTGGGGGGGGGGGGAATGTCACACCGCGGCCCTTCTTAAATCGATTGGTGGTGATTTGACACAATAGTTTTTAGAGTGCCTTGGTTAGAAAGGGAGAGATGAAAATATATAAAACTTTTCATTTTAGAGCAAAACTTTCTTAAGGACCGCACAGAAGGACGGAATATCGGCACAAGATGAGATTGTCTACTGCGATGTTTGTCCTGGTGGGCGGGGTCTATTTGGGCATCACCCTCTACGTTCCCATGCCAACCGATATGGACGCCAAGTTTGAGTTCTACTTGAAGACCATTGGATTTAAATTCAGCAAGTCAACTGTGAGTTTTGAAAGCTGTTTCATTGATAATTTTAGGTCTTAGTTCAAAGCTTTTCAAACGGTAATTCAGTAATTATATGGGAATGTAGCACAATCGAATAAGTATGTGTACCCTACCACAGAAGGAAAACATCGTACTAGCATAACAAAATTGTAGTGGTCTTTCTATGTTTGGAGCCGTAAGGGCGTTAACTGTATGTAATAAACATTATTTAACGCCCTTCTGGCTCCAAATAGTCGTTAGTTTCCCCTTGAATGCAACAATAACAGTGATCGCTGTCATAAACATGTGACCTATTCTTGGCGTGAAAACTAAAACTGTGATTGACCTCATCTTTATATAAGATTACTTCTATACCGAGTGTGAGTATGCTTATGCAGGTGCGGATCCAGGATTTCTTAGGGGGGGGGGGGCCCATATTTGAAATTATGCGAGCCAAATATTGGTACGTAATGGTGACCAACAGTGACGTAATGCGGGGGGGGTCGGTGCAGGGAGGGCGAGTTTCCCTCTCCCTCCTCCGCGAAACGCGGAAGCTTAGACGTTTCATTTAATTATTAGAAAAAAAAGATAGTTGGTCGTACCGTTCTCGAAAATAATTCTCGTCTGAATTTAGTTTTTCCCCTCTCGCGCGAAGCGCGGAAAATTTTAGGATTTCTTAAATTATTAGAGAAAGAAGACGATTCGTTGTAGAGTTCTGGACTCTAAAGTCTCGTCTGAATTCAGGTTCCCTCCTACCGCGCGAAGCGCGGAAGCTTTTAAGTTTCCTTAAATCATTAGAGAAAAAAGACGATTCGTTGTACCGTTTTCGAAAATAATCCTTGTCTGAATTTAGATTCTCCCCCCCCCCTCCTTTTTACGTTTCATTAAATCATTAGAGAAACAAAACGATTCGTTGTACAGTTCTCGAAAATAATTCTCGTCTGAATTTAGTTTTTCCCCTCTCCCGCGAAGCGCGAAATTTTTTAGGATTTATTAAATTATTAGAGAAAGAAGACGATTTGTTGTATAGTTCTCGACTTTAAATTCTCGTCTGAATTCAGGTCCCCCCCCCCTTTCAAGTTTCCTTAAATCATTAGAGAAAAAGACGATTCGTTGTACCGTTTTCGAAAATAATCCTCGTCTGAATTTAGATTCTCCCCCCTCCTTTTTACGTTTCATTAAATCATTAGAGAAACAAAACGATTCGTTGTACAGTTCTCGACTCTTAATCCTCGTCTGAATTCAGTTTACCCCTTCCGCACGAAGCGTAGAAGCTTTTACGATTCATTAAATCATTAGAGAAAGAAGACGATTCGGTGTACCGTTCTCGACTCTTTTTTCTCGTCTAGCTTAGTTCCCCGATCCCCCTCCCCCCTCTCCCCCTCCTGCGCGAAGCGCGGAAGCTTTGACGTTTCATTAAACTATAAAAGAAAGAAGACGATTCGCAGTACAGTTCTCGACTCTTAATCTTCGTCTGAATTCAGGTCCCCCCCCCCCTCCCGCGCGAAGCGTGGAAGCTTTAAAGTTTCATAAGATTATGTAAGAAAAAAAGCCGATTTGCTGTTTAGTTCTCGACTCTTAATGCTCGTCTGAATTCAGGTTCCCCCCCTCCCGCGCAAAGCGCGGAAGCTTTTAATTTTTATTAAATCATTAGAGAACGAAAAGAATTTGTTGTACCGCTCTCGAAAATAATCCTCGTCGGAATTAAGTTCCCCCCCCCCCTCCATCCCGCGCGAAGCGCGGAAGCTTTTACGTTTCATTAAATCATAAAAGATTGGTATTACCGTTCTCGCCTCTGAATCCTTGTCTTAATTCAGGTTCCCCCTCCCGCGCAAAGCGCGGAAGCTTCACGTTTCATAACATTATGAGAGAAAGAAGACGATTCGCTGTACCGTTCTCGATTGTTAATCCTTGTCTGAGGCGGCGGCGAAGCCGGCCCCGGAAGCTCAGAGGCTTTAGGCGTTTAATTAAGGTCATATGAGCATATTTTTTTTTGTATATACCTTATTATTTCGTGACACTGGCAGGTAACTATTTGGCGTTGGGTCCAGGGGGCGGAGCCCCCCCCAAAATCAGGGGTTTTAGGCATTAAATTACCATCAGATGAGCATCTAAGGGCCCGCCGTAGGGCCCTAGGGGGCAGAGCCCACGGAAGCTTAGGGGTTTTAGGCATTTAATCACGGTCAGATGAGCATATTTTGATGCCTCATTATTTGTTAACACTGGCAGTTAACTCTTCTTTCTTTCTTGCTCTCATTCTATTTTATTTCTCTTTAATATACTTTTTCTAAAAAAAGTGTGGGGGGGGGGAGCTCGAGGCTCCCGATCCCCGCCGTACCTTGGGCCCTGACATGTAGGAATCTCAAGAATCATATTTCTTGCCTGGCTGCAAATTTAGGAATTTGTCATTTTCCAACAAACGTATAATTTACTAAAAAGTGAGGAAAAATCTCGGAAATGATGTCATTTCAGCATTATATGTAATCCACCGTTGTGGAATTAGAAATAAACCACGTTTGAATTTGATTTCCACTAAGCCCCCCCCCCCCCTATCAGTACGCCAGTATCTCCTCTTTTCCTTTCCCTTTCCTTCATTCTCTCTTTTTTATGGGGGGGGGGGGGGGTCAACAGCCTGGGAGGCAAGGCCCTTTCGGCCCCCCGATCTCCTTCTTCCCCCTTTTCTTTTCTTCTTCCTCTTCTTTCTTTCCCTTTTTCTCCTCTTTCCCTTTCCCTTCTTTTCCTTTCTTCTCTCTTTTTTTTTTTTTTTTTTTGCGGGGGGGGGGGGGGGCCAAGGCCCGCTCGGCCCCCCCCCCCCTGGATCCGCGCCTGTGCTTATGCACGTTTCTTTAATCAATCATTATTGGTTGAAACGTTGCATTAGCAGTCAATGGAAAACAAATTGACGTCGTTGTCAGCCGTTTTATGAAAGGTTTCATTTCTTGAAACCAATAACATTAAAAAATGTATTATTTACAAGAAAGGCTGTCCCTATTTTCCCCTGCGTTCTTCTTTCTTCTTCTTCTTCTTCTTCCTCTTCTTCTTCTTCTTTTTCTACTTCTTCTTAATTATCCTCTCCTTCTTCTTCTTCTTCTTCTTCTTCTTCTACTACTACTACTACTACTACTTCTTCTTCTTCTTCTTCTTCTTCTTCTTCTTCTTCTTCTTCTTCTTCTTCTACTACTACTACTTCTTCTTCTTCTTCTTCTTCTTCTTCTTCTTCTTCTTCTTCTTCTTCTTCTTCATAATCGTCTTCTTTTCTCGTTTCCCTGTTAACATTAAATTAATCTTTGCATCAAAATATCCTTCTCCTTATTTCATGGTTGTAACTGTGACTGTCTTATCTTCTTTTTCCTACCTTTATTTTTCCAAGACAATTCTCTCTTATGTCTTCTTGTTTTCATTAATCTAATCTATTGTGATACATTTTACTTTTTTTTAAATCTTCGTTAAAGATGTACCTGGAATACCTAGTTCGCGGGGGCTCTACCATCGATTGTTCTGTTCTTCAAAATATCATGATATGTATTACCACAGTCTATCGAGTAGGAGCAGCTTTGACCGGCAATTCAGAGGGGTCAAAGTTCACATTAGATGACACGACCTTTGACGGGGTCAGAGTACTTTTCTACCAGCGCACCGATGGCAGGCAAGAGAAACGACCGGCTTTTATCTTTCTACATGGGGGCGGTCTTACTATTGGCAGTGCCGGTGAGTGGCAAGAATACTTGTTTACATAATTGAGAAGAGTTGTTTAACTGTTGTATATGACATTTTGTTACGTATTTTGAGTTTTTGCTTGCTTTAATTTTTTAGGGGCTTTTCGTTTGTGTGGACCAGGACGGCGTTCACGTCCTCTAACGATGCGAATTGGCGTCAGACACCCGTCCTGTTCACTACCTTATAACCCTTTTCGTTTTAAGTCGACACCCGTTCTCTACACGATGACGTAATGCCCCCCCCCCCCCACACGCGCTTATTCAATTTCTCCTTCTTTCACTTCTTATTTTGTTCTTCGTTTATTATTCTATTATACTCTCTCTATTTTCCTTATGTTATTCTTTGTTTTTCCTTCTTTCATCTTCTCTTCTATCTTTCCATTGTCTATTCTTTATCATTTTCTCTTTCTGTCTTTCCTAATGTTATTGTTGTTGTTATCATTCTATCATTTTTCTTTCTATCTTTCCTCATATTATTCTTTGTTTCTTCCTTCTATCATCTTCTCTTATGTTATTCTTTGTTTGTATCATTCTTTCACCTTCTCTTTCTGTCTTTCCTAATGTTATTCTTTGTTTTTTCCTTCTTTCACCTTCTCTTTCTGTCTTTCCCTATGTTATTCTTTGTTTTTATCTTTCTATCATTTTCTCTTTTTGTATTTCCTTATGTTATTCTTTGTTTTGTCCTTCTTTCACCTTCTCTTTCTGTCTTTCATTATGTTATTCTTTGTTTTGTCCTTCTTTCACCTTTTCTTTCCGTCTTTCCTTATGTTATTCTTTGTCTTTTTCCTTCTTTCACCTTCTCTTTCCTAATGTTATTCTTTGTTTTATCCTTCTTTCACTTTCTCTTTTTGTATTTCCTTATGTTATTCTTTGTTTGTCCTTCTTTCACCTTCTCTTTCTGTCTTTCCTTATGTTATTCTTTGTTTCTTCCTTCTTTCACTTTCTCTTTAGTCTTTCCTTATGTTATTCTTTGTTTTTTCCTTCTTTCACCTTCTCTTTCTGTCTTTCCCAATGTTATTCTTTGTTTTGTCCTTCTTTAACCTCCTCTTTCTGTCTTTCCTTATGTTATTCTTTGTTTCTTCCTTCTTTCATATTCTCTTATGTTATTCTTTGTTTTTATCATTCTATAACTTTCTCTTTCTGTCTTTCCTTATGTTATTCTTTGTTTCCTTCCTTCTATCAATTTTTCTTATGTTATTCTTTGTTTTTTTAATCATTCTATCACTTTCTCTTTCTGTTTTTACTTTCTGATTTACGCTGCGATGTAGATAGATGACGTCATTCTGACGACGGGTCACTAGTTTTCTGACGAACCTCAAATCATCGATGAACGGGTTCACAAATGTGGCCTGACGACGCCAGACGACCTGACGCATGCGCAGATTGCCGAAATGACGTCCCATATTTGACGTCGACTATGTCGACGTGACAAACGAAAACCCCCTAATGACAAAGATAGCTCTTGACAACCTCAACGGACCATTAGAACTTGATCCGGCCTATCAACACAGTTCATGCCCGTTCCCCACCCCCAAAATCTCCGGTAAAGTGGTACTTTTTCACACCGGAGATAGGGGTGCTTTCAAAGGTAGGGAATAAGTATACGCGTACCCTAGGTAACACTGAGTGGGGGGGGGGGGGGGGAGGGTTCATGCAAGTCATACCCTGTCATGCAGTCTAAAACTGCTACAAAGTCATGTATATGGATTCCAATCAAATTTTTCCCAAAGTTATGTGTTTTGAACATACTCGTTGTTTTCCTTGTCGTTTCGATCCCTGATCATTTCTTTGTATATGCCTATATAACTTTTATATTTTACCATGCAGTTCAATATTATTTCCCCTTCCCCGCATCACTCTCGATTTCTCTGACTATATTATAATTATGAATAACGTTAAAACGCAAATGTTTAACTCGGCATAATTCTTCTCTTGAATGTGTGTATGTTTTTATCTTGTTCAAGTTGTTCTTTTGTGTATACTGCAGATTTGTTATATAATTTGATTCCATCTTTTGCACAAGTGTGCCTTGAGCATTTGATTACAAGTTGATTTGGTGCCTTATAAATCTTATATATTAATATTGATGTCATCCTATCTTCATTTTGATCTCTCTCTCTCTCTCTCTCTCAATACCTCTCTCTATCAATACCTCTCTCTCAATACCTCTCTCTCCCTGTTGTGTATAGATATATACGAGATGGTAACCGATGATATTACAGGGCACCTCGATGACATGGTTGTGATATCTGTGGAGTAAGTTCCTTTATGGTGATTTATCAGACAATATTTAATGAAAATTTATTATATTTTGTGTCGCTGAAATGTAATTTGATTTGTATGTTGCAGAAGAAAATATATTCAATTCAATTTGAAAAAATTATGAGTAGTTTGATGTAAAATTTACCTTTTTAAAAATTGTACTAATAAGGCGTTTTTAATTCATTTATTTAGAGGCAAGTTTGAATTAGAATTGTTTACCGTGGAAGAGAAAATGGCTTGGTGATTGATTTGTGGATCAAACTTGATCTCTATCAGTTGATTGCAAACTGATCATGATCACAGTATCAAAGAGAGATAGGCGACAATCACCTGGCGGTGAATTTACTACTCTAACTAGATTCCTACTTTCAATCTTGGATCGAACACTGCATCAAACCCTAATCCTAGACCTAACATGAAAAGGCAATGACAACTCTAATCCTAAACCTTTATCTTTACAAAATATAAACCGGGGCAAAGGTCGCATGAGGAATAGTCGGATCACCGAACAAATTAAAAAATATTATTGTTCTTAAACCCCATTAAGAACCACCGAACTAATATTTCAAGTTAACAATGTTTCTACTTATAAGACTGTGTTTTTGTGAACCAGCAAGCTATCTGTTACTTTGGTTCAGTTATCGCCTGGCACCGGCACATCCCTTCCCAGCGGCCTACGACGACGGGCTAGCCGTTACGAGATGGTTGATGAGACACGCCGACGTCTACGGCGTTGATCCCACTCGCATTGCCATAGGAGGTGATAGCGCCGGTGCCTACCTGACGGCCGCGATCGTCCAGGCAATCCACGACGATCCGACCCTGCCCAACGTTCGTCTCCAAGTCCATCTCTTCCCGTGGTTGCAGCACTTCGACTACCAGACACCGTCCTACCAGAAGAACGCCCATATCTTCGGGGAGAAAACCTGGGTCAAGAACGCCATCCCCGGGTTCTGCTTCAGCGCGTACTTTAACGGAGTCCTCAACGACTCCCTGGTAGAGCAGATGTCGACAAACAACCACACCTCTGCGGCCTTTAAGAACTCTGCGCTTTACCGGAAGATTTTCAATCATTCTCTGATACCAGAGCATTTCCGTGACCCCGCCTACTACACCCCACCCCAATCAAGTGACTTCGGCAACGAGGCAATCTGGAATGAACTCAAAGACGTGGTTCTTGACACTCGGTTCTCGCCGATCCTTCGCGAGGACATGCGAGGATTACCGAAGGCCTACATCGCCACTTGCGGCTACGATCCTATACGGGACGACGGAATATTTTACTTCCATCGTCTAAAGGATGCCGGTGTTGATGTGTTTTGGGTGAACTATGACGAGGCCTTTCATGGTCTAGATTGGTACCATCCATTGCATTCGGAAACTGGAAAGCAACTGCAGAGAGAGTTTATAAATTTCATCAAAGATAATATTTGAATTTAAGCCTGATTTGTTATTAATTGAAATATTACATAGTAATATAAAGTAAGGTGTAAATTGTCGCTCATGCTTTGGGAATGTCATTCAGCTTTGCTTGATTGATCATCTTGTTACACTTAGTATAAAAATAATGTGCGCCTACATGAAGGGCATCGAATACTTTGAAGAGTCCTATTCTTCCTATTTTAAATGCATTACATTTTAAAGATTTCTATTACTCCAGAAATAACAGCTTTCCTCGTTTTTTTTGGTGCTGTTTTGTTTTGTTTTGCTTGTTTTGTTTTTCTTGGTTCGGATGTAAGAAGGTAGATAATTTTAATCATAGGCCTACTGGTACTGATGTTTGCGACGGGGAAAATTTAAATGTTTCTTATCAGTAACTGTGTATTCGTCGGATGCACTTTTTAAGCGCCTTTTAGTGAAAATAACTTTCTATCTATGTTACGTTCAAACAAAAGTAATATGCTTTGATAACGTCAATTAAATCTTTTTTAAATGTTAAACCGATTAAACTTACATTTTTGCTGCCTATATACAGGTAACAATGTGCAATAAATAAACGACAGACTAAATCTTGTCATAAAAATGCAGAATTGCATGCCACTGGAGAAAAGGAAAAAATATAAATAGTTTGGGGCATTCTTATTATGTCAAGTGCAAAATTGCATGTTCTTATTTTGTGTAAGCTGTTCAAAAGAGAATAAGGAAGAGAAAGAGCTTAAAGAGAAGAGAGAGAGAGCGAGAGAGAGTGAGAAAGAGAGAAAGAGAGAGAGAGAGAGAGAGAGAGGGTGGGGGAAGGGAAAATAGAGGGACAGCGAAATATATCTAGGCGAAGATATAAGGAGAGAAATAAATTAAGAAAGAGTGGTAAAGAGGAACAGGCAGACAGACAGACAGAAAGAATGTTTACTTTCTTAGAAAATAAAGGGACGAGATTAACATAGAGAGAGTGGTAATGGGCAGAAAGAGAAGAAGAGAGACCTGGTGGATAAAGAAAGGGAAGGGAGAAAGAGAGAGGAGAGAAAAGGGTAGGAAAGAATGGGAAAAGAAAGAGAGAGGTCAGCGGGGAAGGTACGTGGAGAGAGGAACATGGAAGAGAGAAAAGGTAAAAAAAATCATGGCAGAGATAAAGCCAATATCACAGATTAAGATCGTCTATTATTGGGTGCAATAACAGAATTCTTTATTTTAAGGCACAGGTCTATAACAATCTCTGTATGGGTGTTAGAAAGGGATGTAAATGGGTCTTTGTATGTCTTCAACATTTCTAGCAGGTAAACTAAAAACGCTGTATAATTCCGGATTATTATCATTATTGATAATTAATTGAAAACTATATGTTGTCAAATTTAGGGAGACATTTTGGCCCATTATAGGGATAGGGGAAGGGCTTTTATCCTTCTCCAATGATCCCGCCCTCCCTATAACCATGAATAATGTTTTTGTTTTGTTATAGAAGCAGGCAGGTATCCTATTAAATATAACTCGATAACGTGGCTAGCGACGGGGGAAGACGCTCTGCGTCAGCGTTTCATCGAAGCGAGTGTGCCAACGAAGTTACTACAATCTAAACGAAGTCACAGTCTAGCGCCATCTCCGACAAAAACTTTGTTTAAATCATTTCATTCTTGACTCTTTCAGCCTTTTCACACACAGCTAAAATTCTATAAACATGATTAGTTTAAAGGGCTTTAAACTAATCAGCTGTACATACGACATATTAATTCACACACAGAAATTTCGGTGTGATCGTTAATCGTTTCGTGATTAACTACTGCTCTATGATGCGCAGTAGTGGCATTGCGCATTGAAGGTCAGGTCATATCAAACAAAGCGCACGCTCCATCCAGTTTAAACACGTTTAAACCGTTCACACACACAAAATGTCAAGCTCTCTAGATACGAACTTCGTATCTGCAGCCTGCTTTGAGGGGCGTATGAATCGCGACTTCGTATCTATCCGAACATCGTATAAACGATGTCCACACAGGGAAAATTTTCTTTAAAGGTGTTTAAAACTGTTGAGTTAAACATGTTTATACTAATCATCTCTAGACAGGCGCGTAGGCTAGGCAGGGGGGGGGGGGGGGGGGGGGTTGGGGTTAAACCCCCCCTTGAGTTTTGTTTATTTGTATGTTATTTGGCAACCCCCCCCCCCTTTTGATTTGTTTTCTTTTTCTTTTTAAATTATACCAATGGCTGACCTAAAAAAGGTGACCTTACCCCCCCCCCCCCCCACCGGAACAAAATGTCAAATTTTCAGATTTCGAGGGGAAAAAAAAGTCCTCTTACCCCCCCCCCCCCCCCCCCCCCCCCCCCGCTTATTCAGCGGCTGGCTGTGTCGTTGCAAAATTTTGGGCCCGATTTTAACCCCCCCCCCCCCCCCCTTGAAAAAATCCTACGTACGCCACTCTATTGAAGATTTGTATAAAGGCCCTTTACATTAACGATTAAATTGGCAACTGAGGATACCTGTGTTTGACTTGAGGTTCCATTTAAAGGTAGGCGTTACTACTGCAGCTAGAAGGGATTAGACCACACATCGAGCCATCGAGGTCACTGTGACAGGTGGCTATCTCATTAACTCAGCTCTCATTTAACAAAAGAAAAAGAGGATCATGGGGGACCAACAGGCACCGATTTGGGAAGTTTTCTATATAGAGGGAGCAAGTAGCTACAAGTAGGACAGTGTGCCTTTAACACAAACCATAGACTGTAAAAGCGGATTTACTCATTCAATTTTTCTTAGCTCTTGACCTCGGGGGTTTTGCCGAACTTTCTGAGTTCAAGTCTTTCACAGATCAGAAGACAAAACCGAACGGCCTGAATAATGGATTTATTTATCAGAAACGCCCCGTCTTTCTACATTACACGGAAAGCAAGCATTGGGTGGAAGTTGACTGCCTGGAGATGCATGGTGACAATATTTGCATCAATATTCAATTGCTTATAGTACCAGCCTCAAAATTTACGTTAATTTATCTTACCTTCAAAGAAAGGACATTTTTTGCATCTGGGTTTTTTCACGAGAGAAAAACTTTTGACTTTGTGACTGCGTGTAAAGATCCCGATCACGGAATCACGTTTTGAGTATACTTTCGTAGAACACTCAGTGTAGGTTACGATAATATGTGACCTAACATTTCGCTGAAATACCATTGTAAAAAACGAGCAGTGATGGTATATAATTATTGGCGCAGATGTTAACAACATAAAATGCAAATTGTCACTAGCATGTTGTTAGGTGTTAATACTGCGCATGCCAATAGCCTGGAGTGAAGAATCGGTGAGTGCAGCTGAATCATTCGTATCATTTTGTAAGAAGAAGCAACTGATCGAATCGAGAGTCGACTTATTTACCGGTCACCTGCAGAATGGAAGGGTTCAATGTGACAACGAACGTGACCCAAAGCAACGAAATGGGCATTGCCATTGCTGATATTTGTAGAGGTACCATCATCATCTTTATCTCAACAATATCAATTATTGGCCATTCTATCAACATACGAGCCATTCATCACGTGTCAAGCCTAGGCATGAGTGGTGCCACCAAGCTGCTTTACAGAGCCTTGTCTGTGGCGGATATCCTGACCTGTACAGCACTCATCTTCGGAGTCAGCATTGGGTTGACTGACGTAGCAACAGTGCACATCATTGAGATCGTTTGTAAGATGACTGGTTTGTTGATGACTTGTGCTCCAGGCACCAGTGCTATCTTCATCCTCCTGCTCAACATTGATCGCTTCATCTATATAACAAGACCCCTCTTGTATCATTCCATAGTGACCAGACGAAAGACTGCCATTGGAGTTGGCATTGCCATTCCCTATGTGTCGGTAGCTTTGGCTTGTTGTTCCTTTATCCACGACAGGGCTTTCTCCGTCATACGTCACCATGAGTCCATCTTCGTTTGCAAAGTGGCATTTTCTGAGCCCTCGTTCCTTCCCTACACACTCTTTATGTTTTCCTTTAACATGTGGCTGGTGGCAGTGATTCTTATTGTCATTTATTGCAAAATCATCATGATATCTCGCCATCATATAGCTAGAATCAACGCTCATCGACATGTGTTGAAGATAGCCCATCAACCTAGAGGTAAAAGCAATGCGTCAGGTGATAAAGATGTGGTGCGATCTGCGGCGCCAAACTTTGACTCGTCATTCGCGCGTTCCTTTCGACAAAACATCCGTACCCTCTGGACGCCGTTGTTGATCACAGGATGTTACCTCCTATCATGGATACCATTCTCTGTTTTAGAGGTTTATATTGCTGTGACAAAATCAACTGACCTTCTTAATGGGAGTCTTTATATAACTGTTGCAACTGCCGCGGCGATGAACAGTAGTGCCAATCTTCTTGTTTATTACCTGTCCAGGAAAGACCTACGGCAGGCTGTCAAACGGGTTTTATGCAAACGAGAGAACTAACCAAGACAAATAGTGGAGTAGTTCCAAGAGGACACGTGGGTACTCCCACATAATCGAACGGCGAAAGGAGGGGATGGGGGGGGGGGGGGGGTAGAAAAGGGAAAAGATAGGACCCCTCTCCCTTCTTATCAGTGGATATGTATGTAGATTTGCGAGCCTCCCCCTTGGCCCCCATTGTATGTCAGTGTATACCCAAAGGGCTTTGGCAAAGGCTATACATTATAGGTCCAACCTGTCATTGAAAACTGTTATAGTGCGAAGAGTTTCTGTATGTCAACATGGTTATGCTTATTTTAATATCTTCAGTAAAGATAAGGCATTTGGAATAATTCCTATTTAGAATTACTTTTTTTTAATCGGTTAAGTTACGAGCAAAATGACATTCCTTTGGTGAGTTAGGATTTTCCACCTCTTCTTTTTTTCTTTGTTTGAATGAATTGTAAGGGATCAAAATTGATTACGCGCAAGTTAATATTTTTATCAAACTATGTCACTGTATCATTTTTGTATTGGCCAGATTGATTGCCGACATCATGGTGTCAATTTAATGAAAAATAGTAAACTATTACCCGTTTTGTGACGTGGATCAAATTGTGCAATTAAGTGCTGGTTATAGAATGTTTGCCTATAATTATATTTAACCATAAAACATTGTCATGATTCAGCAAGATTATGTTTTTATGATTCTTGAATCTAGAATTCCCCACTAATATAATTTAAATACGTGGAACACATAGGCCCGAATTCACAAAGCAAGGTTTAGCTCAGACCAAGGTTTAAGTTTAAACCTCCTTTTGTTTCGCCAAACCTCCTTTTGTTGTTTATAAACCTGGTTTGTAAATAACAAAAGGAGGTTTGGCGAAACAAAAGGAGGTTTAAACTTAAACCTTGGTCTGAGCTAAACCTTGCTTTGTGAATTCGGGCCATAGAGTTACTAGGTCTAGGGCATGGGCGTAAATCCTTACGTAATACCTATTGTTCAGGGGGGATGATCTCATCCCCCCCTGAAAAATAGGTATTACGTAAGGATTTACGCCCATGGTCTAGGGTTAGGATTAGGTTTTGAAATAGGATTACGATTAATGATAGTTTTAGACAAGTATTTTAAATCACTTTTTAAATCACTATGAATTATAACCTATTCTAACTTCACATTTACATATTAATCTGTTTCTTCATGTAGGCCTTCACATTGCTTTATTTATATAGACCTTAATCTGGAAGACCAACAAAAAAAAAAGCTTGATTTTGATATTAGTAATGTATTCACTCAACAAGTCATTTTGAAACTTTGATGACCGTATAGAGTAGTGATTGTATTATTTTTTTCTCTTTTGACATTGCCTCTAAGGAATGGATTTTCTAACTTTATAACATTATATAATTTAGGTAATATTAAACAGAAGAGAGAGAGAAATAGAAAGATGTCGCAAGACTTTTTCCCGACAAGTTTGGCAATGAGAAAGACGAACCAATACTAGGAAAGAAAGAATTGTCTGTAGATTTTAAATGTGCCACAAGAGTTTTACAAAAGGGCGTTAATTAACCCCCCCCCTCACCAACATATATTTATAATGGGGGCACCCCTTCCCCACTTCCCAGCGACGCCCCTGATCTATAGTAGACATTACTGTTTTCAACATTATAGACTTTTCGTTCTATGCATATACCTGTAAATCTGCCTTGATGGGCCTGCATGGGGAAATGGTTAACATTTCAGTTTCAATTATAATGTATCGTTTATTGGTATATCCCTTAGAATTTAGAAATCACGATCGGAATACGAAATACATCATGTTGGCACATTATTTTCTTTGTGACGCACAAGGCTATTCAAATTATTTGAAAGTAGTTTCGATCGTGTACGTTCCCTTTTCACCGTCCCTGTCAAGAATATGCAACGAAAAAGTATTATAATAGCACATAAAGTAGGGGAATTCCTTACCGTTGTTCATGAAATGATCGTGACAATATAATTTATTCTTGATAGATTTTAGCTTCACGGAACTTTATTGATCAATCTTAGTCTATGACTATTTAGATTGATCAATAAAGTTCTAAGGAGAAAAACACTTTATCAAGAATAAACCATATTGTCACAATCATTTCATGAAAAGAGATAATAAATATTGTTCATACATTGTACTCAACAATAGTGTAGATCTTCGCTCATATCATGTACAAAAAAATATAAAAAGTAACATTAACTCGATGTGATAATTATCTTGCCGTTCACATTTTATAATGTGTCGTAATTTAAAAGTGTATGTATATTTATACTGGTTTTGCAATTTTGTAAAGGCCGACGGAACCTTTTTTCCGTAAGCTATATTTAACAAAAAGCGACAGTGTGCTTTCACATGTAGGTAATGTGCAAAATACATCTTGTTTATTTCACTGACTATATAATTACGTGTAGTAATGAGATTGAAGTTGATGGTGATAATCATGGCGGTGGTGGTTAAGATGATGATGTGGTGATCGATGATGTTGTGAAGGAGGTGGTAGTACGGTAGTTGCAGTGAAGATGATGGTGTTGGTAGTTGTGATAATTATGATGCTGATGATGATGATGGTGATAATGATGGTGATGACGATGATGGTGGTGATAATAATGATGATTGTGATGATGGTGATAATGATGGTGATGACGATGATGGTGGTGATAATAATGATGATTGTGATGATGATGATAATGATGGTGATGACAATGATGGTGATGACGATGATGGTGGTGATGGGATGGTGATAATAATGATGATTGTGATGATGGGGGTAATGACTGTGATGATGATGATGATGATGATGGTAATGAGATGGTGATGATGATGATGATGATGATGATGGTAATGATATGATGACGATGATGGTAATGAGATGGTGATGATGATGGTAATGATGATAAAGGTTGCAAGGACCCTCATGTTCGTGATCTTTAAAGATGAATTATGTCTCTAAAATGAATGGCATAAGGAAACAGATCACTACAAGACTAAATATATACGGAAATTATTATGGAGTAAGAAATATTAACAATACGTATTTTTCTTCCTTTTTGTGTGGGTTTCGCACGCCAAAATGAGAGGCCCCGTGAGATTTGTAAGCTCGTTAATAGGAGTATACCGTACGCCAATTAAACAAAAGTTGCCCGAAATAGACTTTTGAAAGAAAGACTCTATAGAGAAATCAAACCAAGAGCGATTGTATTGAACACCCACCCGGCCCGCAGTTGGGATTACGTAATACGTCATTGACAGTGAAGGACTTGTCGATTGGAATCGCTTCAGGTCGATTAGTCCTCGTTATAGATCGTTTTTTTAGCCGTATTTATGATCACAAAATCAATTTGCGTTAAAAAACAGACGTTGCTCTTTAGCATACACATTATCCTTGATCACCATAGCAGCGATATTATTTTGATTTCCTGTCAGTAAGACGTATGCCGTTTCCCATGTAAAAAGTATTCTATTCAATGTTATATATCCTTTCCACGGAACACAAAGGACATAGCGATGAGAGGAATACAAGAAGACGCGATACAATTGAGCTAAATGAGCCACTAGCTAGTGAGTGCCCGTGGTCATCACAAGAAAACAAGTTCCTTTATAATTATGTATAAGGTTTACCTGAGAGATGTTGATATTTTTATCATCATTATCACTTTCTATATCTGTCTATATTCCACTTACTTTCAATTTTGTTTTTTAAAACTTAATATTAGAAACAATCTTGATCATATATAGAGTGATCGATGCGATACCAAACCTTTAGATTTCTCATCAGGGGCGGATCTAGGGGGGGGGGGTCGGCGGTTTAACCCCCCCCCCCCCTGAAAAAAGGGAGAAAGAAAAAAGGGGAAAAGAAGACGAAAAAGTAAAACAGTAAAACGGCGCGATCTTTGGAAAATCCTGGATCCGCCACTGGGTCAACCCCCCCCCCCCCCCCTTGGCAAAAAACGCTAGATCCGCCCCTGCTCATGCCATAGTGTAGGGGTATATTTGTGATGATAGGCGGCGGTGGGTGTGGGTGTGGGGGCGAGGTACATTTATCTTGACATTTGTTGGCAGATTATTGAATTATTTCGTACCTTTTCTTCAACGCATGCTGATTTTATTTATTTATCATCCTTTTTTGTTTATCATTGTCGAAACTTTGAGAGGTTCATCGGTTCTTAATTTGATTGTTTGTTTTATTTCCAGAACTAAATTCTTTTTTAAAGTTGAAAATATAATGATAAATAGTATAAATATATGTGAATGTGGCGGATAAGCCCAGTTCAAATTAAAAGTTTATTTATGCCACATTTTACAAAATAATACAGACAGACACATAAAATAGAAGTTATATATAATTATATACAAGTAGTATTGGCACATCTCAATAATACTCAATTCATATGATGGATTAGATAGGATGTGGGAAACCTATTGAAAAACAGTGCTTGTACACTGTTGGTCATAAGGCCCCCAAAAAAATTGGTTGGTTGTCCTCGATTGCTTTTCTGGAGTAGGGGCGGGCGGGCGGATTTTTTTTTTTTTAATTTTTTTTTTTTTTTTTTACTTCATTTTTTGTATTTTTGTATTTTTGTATTTCTTTTTCCCCCATTTTTTTTTTTTTTTTTTTTTTCCATAAAAAAAATAATCATTGGGATTGTCAAGCATTTAAACAAACACAGTCTATAAAATACTTTAATATGGTAAAAGACTAGTTTAATGTACAATGAATATCAAGACCAACACAGAAAGTATTTTGGGCTTTGAAATACAGCACCTTTTATATCTCCATTGTACTACTTATAGCAACTTGCGCCCTCTATGTAGCAAACAATGCCTAATCGGTGACCATTGGTCCCCCATGATCCTCTTTATCTTATATTAACTGATAGCTGATTTGATGAGATAACCACCTGTCCAGTGACCTTGAAGGGTGGTCTAATTCCTCCTGTAAACTAGTACAGATGGGCTTTAAAATGAGTTTAAGAATGCTCAGAACCTGATTTGAATGAACGGCATTTTGACATAGAAAAATAAAAATGGCAAGTTTAATATATACCTAATTGCGTACTGAAAAGTCAAAACTGGCAACGGGACGCATTTTGATCCTTGCAAATGCATAAAATGGTGTGTTTGGCATTTAAGATTGCTCCCCCAAAACAATTAAATTTAAAAAATATATATATATTAAAAAAATATTAAAAAAATAAAAAAAAATAAAAAATGCGAGCGGCCCGAAAATGACGAGCGGGCGGTCCAGGACAACCAAATGATTTTTTTTTGTTTGGGCCTAATGGTGGAATATTTATTTTTACCCCAGTTTAGGGAAGGATTTTTAAAAATTATTTATTCCTAATAGATCTAGATAATGGCATACATTCTCAGATTTCATTAAATATTAATTTGCGAGTGTTTGTTTTGCGTGACTGCTTAATCATATGTGTGCTACTATGCTAATCAGCTAAGGGACCTACGTCCAGAAAAAAAATTAGTGCAAAACTGTCCGGATTGGGGGAAGATGTTTCTGTGTCTTGTGGAATAGGAGTAAACAACGCTGTTTATAGCGAACACTCAGGGAATATATTGGGCAAATCTTCCTTACCTAGCTGATACATAAACTTTCCGAGGAACTTAATTGTATAAATCAGATACTTTCAGAATACGATTTGCAAGAATTAAAACGCTATAGGGCATTCATGTGTGCCTGAAAATCAGCCAGATTTTTTGTTCTCATTGCTCTTTTTGGGATCATGAAAATCGAATCGATTTGGGAAAATCATTAAAGATTGCACCTTACCCACCTTATATAGATCAATGTCAAAATCTCCCATTAAATACAATGTTTTGTTTTACTTTTTAAACAAAATTAATAATTAGATTTGATTACATGGCGACAATGGTCTATTAGTAGCAAGCTTCAACCCTCTCCTCGCCACGGAGTAAACTTCGCCCTCTATAACTATATCCATGCACAAATATTTCTGTTATGTGCATAAATATTTTTATGTCAACATGTTCCATGCATGTAAAAGTCGTACAACATGTTGTCGATTAAAAGACTATGGGGAGGGGACAGCAATATTGATAATTATAGAAAAGGCGAATTTAATTATTCAAAAGTATAACAAGTCTGCTTTTGACTGAATGAATATCTTGAGTTTTCAGGGTGATCCTACCGAGTTAGACAAGGACTATAGAGGACTATATAAAATTATAGACCGAAACTCACTTTTCGTTATTGCTGTTTTTGGTCTCTTGTCTCGCATACTTAATTCGCTCAAGTGCATGCATCCTTTGTATATCCCTTCAAACTAGAAAACAAGTTAAATCTGGTCAGAGACTGCATGGGAGGAGATATTCAAAACTTGTCTGTCTATAATATATTAAATGCACCTCTTTTTTTCGTGTTTGGTATGACTTCCGAGTCCTTGAAGATTCTTATATGCAGTATTTTCTATATGGTATACCATGCACGTCCGAGGCGCGTTATTTTCTTCTGCGGCACAGATTGGGGCTTTTTTTAAAAAGAGGTCTTGATTTAACCCTAACCCTAACCCTAAACTTTCCCATAGGCTCAACACGCACCTAACCTCAATCTGTGCCGCAGAAAAAAATAACGCGTCCGGGGCGCGTCTGGGGCGCCATTTTTATTGTTTGAAGAATGTCCTGGTTTGATCACCCAATGTGACACTTCTCTAAGTTCTCTGCATGGTTGAATTAACGTCAATAATGACACCGACAAGGCTAATCGGCCGTCAAAGGAGCCCAAACTTGACCTAGAAATGTTACCGATTGGCGTAATCTCCAATGAATACACGAGCTATTATGTATTGGACACTTTAATTAATCCCCTATTATGAAAGAAGATACAAAAGAAGCAAAAGATCCTTCGTCGTATAGAGGGCTGTTGGTCAAAAAATGCTTTAACATTGAAAGAATGACACAAGAACGAAATCTATCATAGGGGGATCCTCGCATAATAATGTATATAGACCCCAGTGGTGGATCCAGGGGGGGGGGGGCCTCCTCTGAAAAAAAGGTGAAAACATGGTAATTTTACCCAGGCGCGTACGCAGGGGGGGGGGGGGGGGGGGGGGGGGGGGGGGGGTTGGGGGTTAAACCCCCCCTTGAGTATTTTTTATGTGTATGTTTTGTGTACGTTTTTTTTTTAAATTATGCCAATGGCTGACCTAAAAAAGATGACCTTACCCCCCCCCCCCCCCTCCAACGGAACAAAATGTCAAATTTTCAAATTTCGAGACCAAACGGCTGGCTGAGTCATTGCGATTTTTTTTTGGGACTCCGAAAAAAAAAAGTATCCGCTTAACCCCCCCCCCCCCCCCCCCCCCCCCCCCCCGCTTATTCAGCGGCTGGCTGAGTCGTTGCGAAATTTTTGGCCCGATTTAAAAAAAAAAAACTTGAAAAAATCCTGCGTACGCCACTGTCTCTAGATACGATGAATTTTAGCTGTGTGTGAAAAGGCTGTTTGCTACAGAAGAGAACAAATTGGGTTTCAATCATATTTCTATACTTTTAGGGCAAGATTTTGTCATATTTCAGTGAATTATCAAGTTCATCAAAATGACGTCTAAAATGGAGCTCACATGACTGCTTCTGCACGACCAATCGCCAAGTTTTGTAGCATATTTAAAACATAACACAGATTGATACAAATGGAACTGCACTGTGAATTTCAATACTTTTGTTTTTGTTGATAGGTTGTGATTGTGAATGAACATGATGAAGAGCTCTATATAATATGCTCTAGTCAGTGCCCATTGAATGATTATGGTAGGGAGGCCAATACCCAAATCTAACTTTTTAATTACTCATTTATTTATAATAAAACAAAGTTAAACGAAAGTAATTATTTCAACTAAGCCAACTCGCCCATCTGCCGACTCTTCTTCTTCTTCTTCTTCAAGATAATCTGCCCCCTTCAATATTGAAGATTCTTGCTTATGTCGTATACTCGGCCTGATTGGGGTGTACAGGTGGACCATTACACCGGGGTTTCCCCCTACTCTTATACGAATAAATGGGTTCTTAACGTGCGAGGGTGGTGACTCTCCTGTACACGGGGCCTCCATTTAACGTCCTATCCGAGGGACGGAGTGTTTTCCACTTAACATAACCTGCGTCAATGAACAAGGGAAGCGGCACGTTAACACACAACGCAGGCTTCATTCATCCGCCTGGGTGGGAGTCGAACCCGGGATCTTTGGTTCGACAGGCGCTTTACCGACTGAGCCAACTTGCCTCCAGAAGTGTCTTAAAATAGGAGATATTAAGCTTCTACGCTTATCCGTCCGTAAGAGCCTTGAAACAATCATATTTCATGTCGCGAAATTACGTTCATAATTAGACAGGCCCGAGGGGATGGGCGTGTCATTGCCCGGACAAAGTCCAAAATTACATTTAAAACTTCGCGCGAAAGTACAGTCACTCGTCAGCGGCTAGCCTTCAATCGGTCGCACACACCGACACAGACAAGCCGCAATCCTGAAATCGAGCCATGGAGGGACAAAACAGAGAGAGAAGGCAGTGACTGTAGTCAATATACCCAGAAAGTGATCAAAATTAAATATTACCGTAGATTTGAGTTGTATTCCAATAACTATATTTCCTCATGAGTAAAGATTTCAGTCTACTGACACTGTACAATCAACGAGAAGATACGAGATCCAATTAACATCCCTCTTGACGCGAACACAGTGAGTAGATCAACCAGGGGACTTGATTATGAGGAACAATGCCTGAAGCCTCGGTCACTAATGCCATTACGAACTTCTACGAACGCGTACGAACGATTTTCAGACAATGGAAAAACAGAGAGATTCGTACGAAATTATCGTAGCATTACCAAAAGGGCACTAGCGCATCGACTTGGTTCCCAACCCGGGATCTCCCGGTCATGCTACGGTCACAAAGGTTCGTACGAACGATAATTTCGTACGAATCTCCCTGTTTTTCCATTGCCTTCCCGAATTTCCATTGTCTGAAAATCGTTCGTACGGCGTTCGTAGCAGTTCGTAAAGGCATTTGTGACCGAGGCTTTACAAGACCACTGCTCTACCACTCCTCGATGTTATCTTTATATACCCTACCTTATCTTCTAGGCATACTTTATTATCAAAGGAGTGCGATGCTCAGTCAAATAATTAAAGTGCATTAACATTTGTTTAACCTAGATCTGGTTATTCATCAAGTTTCTTTTTTGGACTCTACCACCAAAGGTCAAGTTCACAAACTGTGTTCCTTTCACGTTAAGCAGACGATATACCTGGCACATCGTTTTAGACACCACCGAGCGCGGAAGTTACACATTGCTCAAAAAGGCTACTCTTTTTTATTACAGGTAATATCTTCATTATTACAGGCAATGGCTTGTCTTATTACTGATTATTTGCAGAACAAACGTGGTGTATGTTAAATAATTGTTTGTTTCGATACCTTGTAATTTTATGGTAGTGATTGTTCCGTGTAAGTCCTATGAGGGTGTGCTGTATGATCAATGACCTTGTATAGGGTTTGACCTTCTCGCAGTTATAATAATCTCTGTCTCTCTCTCTCTCTCTCTCTCTTTGTCTCTCTGTCTCTCTCTCATTCTCTCTTCTGAATGTCTCTCTCTCATTCTCTCTTCTCTCTCTCTCATTCTCTCTCTCTCTCTCTCTCTCTCTCTCTCACTATCTCTCTCTTTCTCTCTCTCTGTCTCTCTCCAGTCTTGTAATCTCCATTACACACAGCAACTTTGGTAAAATTTTGTCTTCTTGATATACTTTAAAACTAACGCTTAGTTATAATATAGATCCATTCATAGTGCGCAGATACACTGTACTACGCTTAGTATCATAATTATTACCCCGGCTGTAGCTTAACTGCCATAATAAGGCGCTAAAGCATTCAGGAATGTCTTCCTACCAGGTACCCATTTACTTCACCTGGGTGGAGAGTGGCAAATGTAGATTAGTGTCTTGCAAAAGTGTGTGATCCATAGTTTAGTGACATATCCACTAGACCACAAAACCTCTACATAGTTACCAGTGGCGTAATGAGCAAAAACGTTTGGGGGGGCTGACAAAAAAAAATCCGCAGCACCCCACTCTAACATGCATGGGCATCAGTGGCGGATCCAGGAATTTCTTACCGGGGGGCACAAAATGGCATGGGGTTAAATATATGTAAAACGATGAAGCGACAGAACGAGGCTTTACGGCGAGGGAGCGAAGCGACCAAGCGGGGGTGGGGGTGGGTCTGGGAGGGGGTTCTGGCCCCCTCCCAAGGTAAGAAGCATTTGCAATTTTAGAACCAAATTAGACGCATTTTCAGGCACTTCCTGGAGTAATATGACGTAAAATTGCTTTCTCCTACCCCTTCCAAGAGTAGGGATCTTTTGCAATTTGAGAACCACATTTGGCGCATTAATGTCCACCGGCACTTCCTGGAAACAAAACGAGGCCTTCTGATTAGTTAGAAGTTAGAGAAAAGTGATATGTCACGGCTTGAGACGTTGTATATGCTTTGATGCCGCACAATGCACAAAGACGGTGGTCCGGTACTTCATCAGTAGAACTTGCAAAAATGTTCTCGAGTGTATAAACTGTGTCGTTATCAGGGGCGTCGCTAGATCTTTGTCAGTGGGGGAGTGGGGAGGGTGTAGAGGCCACCGATTACCGACAAAACGAGCAACCAATTACCGACAAATATATTAATACCAATGCTCAAATGTCTACAAATTTAACCCTATAAACCCGGGGCCAGGAACTAAGTTATTTTTCCCCCCTCTCCCCCCTCCCGCGCAAAGCGCGGAAACTTTGACACTTCATTAAATTATTAGAGAAAGAAGACGATCCGCTGTGCCGTTCTCGACTCTTAATTTTTGTTTGGATCCAGGTCCCCCCCCCCTCCCGCGCGAAGCGCGGCAGCTTTGACGTTACAATAAATTATTACTCTTAATCCTTGTCTGAATTCATTTTCGCCCATCCCGCGCGAAGCGCGGAAACCTTGACGATTCATTAAATTATTACTCTTAATCCTTGTCTGAATTCATTTTCGCCCATCTCGCGCGAAGCGCGGAAGCTTTGACGTTTCAATAAATCATTACTCTTAATCCTTGTCTGAATTTATTTTCACCCATCCCGCGCAAAGCGCGGCAGCTTTGACGTTACAATAAATTATTACTCTTAATCCTTGTCTGAATTCATTTTCGCCCATCCCGCGCGAAGCGCGGAAGCCTTGACGATTCATTAAATTATTACTCTTAATCCTTGTCTAAATTCATTTTCGCCCATCTCGCGCGAAGCGCGGAAGCTTTGACGTTTCAATAAATCATTACTCTTAATCCTTGTCTGAATTCATTTTCACCCATCCCGCGCAAAGCGCGGAAGCTTTCACGTTTCATTAAATTATTAGAGAAAGAAGACGATTCATTGTAGCGGTTCCGTTTCTTAATCCTTGTCTGAATTCATTTTCGCCCATCTCGCGTGAAGCGCGGAAACTCTGACGTTTCAATAAATTATTACTCTTAATCCTTGTCTGAATTCATTTTCGCCCATTCCGGGCGAAGCGCGGAAGCTTTTACGTTTCATTAAATTATTAAAGAAGATTCGTTGTACCGTTCTCGACTCTTAATCCTAGTCTGAATTCAGTTCCCCCCCCCCGCCCCCCCCCCCCGCCCCCCCCCCCCCCCCCGAAGCACGGAAGCTTTGCCGTTTCATTAAATTATTAGAGAAAGAAGACGATTCGTTGTACCGTTCACAATTCTTAATCTTGTCTTAATTCAATTTACCCACTTAACGGTGCATGTGCAGTGTTACATGGAACGTCCGGCAGTGCTTGACACAGTTGCTTCTGGATAGGATTTTTTCACTAGTGTTACTGTTAGTGGCCATGGCCCCTTAGTGACTATAAAAAAACATATGCTCTTCCTGGCCATTTGGGAATGTGTCAGTATGCAACAGAAATGGAGAAACACGCATTTTGTTGAAAATCATGTGATATCACGAACATTTTATACATCACTTTTATATGGAATTGAAAATAAGTCATGGTTCAACTTTATTTGGGGGGCTGGCGCCCCCCAAGCCCCCCACCACTACGCCAGTGATAGTTACCATATTTCGGCTCTTACATTCAAAATTAATATACGACCACAAAGAGGGGTAGCATTTGCCCCAAAGCTTAGATATGGATGTCATATCCCCGATCCCTCTTGTGATTAACTTCAACAAAATTATCACCACTCTCGTTTCTTAAACTTCAGATTTACCACCCCCTCCCACACACACACACCCTTTATTCTAACATTCAGAGGAATATGAGCCTCTGTTTTGCTGTTGCCATGTGTTTTAATTCCTAATTATCTTGTCGAATATGCTATCAATTAACCATCCCTTGTGCTACACGCCCCGGTTAAGGTCAAATTAATTTGTACGAACTGTATTAGCCTATAGCATTTCTAGTTTGCTCACACGGAAATCGTTTTGGAATTTTTGAGTCGTTTTGTTAATCCATACTATTTTGAAAATGTCAATCCTCAGTCCTTCCAAAATTGTTAGCAATTTGACAATATAGTTTGTAGAGTGCAATATCCATGCTGTGCTTACAAAGGTAGAGATAGAAATGTCTAACGTGTATCATTTTAGAGATAAACTTTCCACGGAAGGACGGAATATTGGCACAAGATGAGGTTGTCTACTGCGATGTTCATCCTGGTTGTCGGGGTCTATTTGGGCATCAACCTCTACGTTCCCATGCCAACCGATATGGACGCCAAGATGGAGTTCTACTGGAAGACCGTTGGATTTAAATTCAGCAAGTCAATTGTAAGTTTTGAAAGCTGTTTCATTGATAATTTTACGTCTTAGTTTAGAGTTTCTCAAACGATAATTCAGTAATTATAAAGGAATGTAGCACACTCAAATATGATTGTGTACCCTACCACAAGAAGAAAACATCGTACTGGCATAACAAAAATGTAGTGGTCTTTCTTTATTTGGAACCGTAAGAGTGTTAAAGATGAAGTTAAGTTCTGGTCATTCGATTGCATTGTAAAAGAAACGGTGTGGAATCGACCAGAAAATGTTGATCATCTAGCATATAAGAATTTGTGTGTATTGCAAGGTTCTGGAATCATCAAAATGATAAGAAATTTGGCCAAGTCTTGGTAAAGTTACAAACACTGTACACAGAAAAATGTATATGGGACTACATGAACACATGGGGTAAAAATCCTACCTTGGATTTTTACGATGTTACATGACATATTTAGAATATGAAGGCATTTGAAGAGCCATGCTTTTCAGGGAACATGTCTTATCTGATGTTCTTCCACACTTGCATAATAAGAATGATAACGCTCACAAATTGATGTCATAGACAAGAATAAGAGCAATAACCATGCACTTTGAAGGCATTTGCAGTCTGAAAACAGAACTCAACTATCCCTTTAACTCTGTGTATTAAAGAAACATTGCTTAACGCCCTTCTGGCTCCAAATAGTCTTTTGTTCCCCCCTTGAATGCAACAATATCAGTAATATATCGCTGACATAAATATGTGACCTCTTCTTGACGTGAAAACTAAAACTGTGATTGACCTCATCTTTATATCAATAAGATTACTTTTACGAAGTGTGTGTACTTATGCACGTTTCTTTAATCAATCATTATTGATTGAAACGTTAAATTAGCAGGCAATGGAAAGAAATTTACGTCGTTGTCAGCCGTTTTATGGTTTCGTTTCAGGAAACCGATAACATTAACAAAATGTATTCTTTACAAGAAAGACTGTGCCTATTTTCCCTTTATTTCTTTTTCTTCTTTTTCTTCTTCTTCTTCTTCTTTTTCTTCTTCTTCTACTTCTTCCTCTTCCTCTTCCTCTTCTTCTTCTTCTTTATAATCGTCTTCTTCTCTCGTTTCCCTGCTAACATTAAATAATTTTTTGCATCAATATATCCTTCTCCTTATTTCATGGTTGTAACCGTGACTGCCTTATCTTCTTTTTCCTATCTTTATTCTTCCAAGACAATTCTTTCTTTTGTCTTCTTGCTTTCATAGCTTGAATATATTGTGATACATTTTACTTTTTTCATATTCGTTAAAGATGTACCTGGAATACCTAGTTCGCGGGGGCTCTACCATCGATTTTTCTGTTCTTCAAAATATCTTGACATGTTTAGCCACAGTCTATGGAGTAGGAGCACCTTTGATCCGCAATTCAGAGGGGTCAACGGTCACATTAGATGACACGACCTTTGACGGGGTCAGAGTACTTTTCTACCAGCGCACCGATGGCAGTCAAGAGAAACGACCGGCCTTTATCTTTCTACATGGGGGCGGTCTCACTATTGGCAGTGTCGGTGAGTGGCAAGAGTACTTGTTTACATATTGAGAAGAGCTGTTCAGTTGTATATGACGTTTTGTTAAGTATTTTGATGTCAAAGATAGCTCTTGACAACCTCACGGACCTTTAGAACTTCATCCGGCCTATCAACACAGTTCATGCAAGTCATACCCTGTCGTGTAGTCTAAAACTGCTACAAAGCCATGTATATGGATTCCTATCGCTTCTGTCCCAAGCTATATGTTTTGAACATATAATACTCCTTGTTTTTCTTGTCGTTTAGATCCCTGATCATTTCTCTGTATATATAACTTTTGTTTTTTTACAATGTAGTTCATTGTAGTTCATTCCCCCTTCTTCGGATCACTCTCGATTCGTCTGTCTATATAATAACCTTAAATAACATTAAAACGCAAATGTTTAATTCAGCATAATTATTGTTCTCTTTAATTTGTGTATGTTTTATCGTATTCAAGTTGTTCTTTTTTGTATACTGCAGAATTTTCTTTTAATTTCATTCCATCTTTTGCACAAGTGCGCCTTGAGCATTTTATTACAAGTTGATTTGGTGCCTTGAAAATCTTATACATTAATATTGATGTCATCCAATCATCATTTTGACCCCTCTTCTCTCTCTCTCTCTCTCTTCCCCGTTGTATATAGATATCTTCGAGATAGGAACCCGTGAAATTGCAGGGCACCTAGATGGTATGGTTGTGATATCTGTGGAGTAAGTTACTTTATGATGATCTATCAGACAATAATTTATGAAAGTTTATTATATTTTTGATATGTTGTATCGCTGAAAAGTAATTGGATTTGTATGTTGCAGAAGAAAATATATTCAATTCAATTTAAACAAAATTGAGTAGTCAATTTGATGTAAAATTTATCTTTTTTAACCGTTCTAATGAGGCCTTTGTATTGTTTACCGTGGAAGAGAAAGTGGCTTGGTTGTTGATTTGTGGATCAAACTTGATCTCTATCAGTTGATTGCAAACTGATCATGATCACAGTATCAAAGAGAGATAGGCGACAATCACCTGGCGGTGAATTAATTACTCTAACTATATTCCTAATTTCAATCCTGGATCGAACACTACACCAAACCCTAACCCTTAACCTAACATGAAACGCAATGACAACCCTAATCCTAATTTTACAAAATATAAACCGGGGCAAAGGTCGATTGAGGAATAGTTGGATCACCGAACAAAATCAAAAACATTGTTGTTCTTTACCCCAATTAAGAACGACCCCAGGACGACCGTACTAATATTTCAAGTTAAAAATGCTTCCACTTATAAGACTGTGTTTTGTGAACTTGCAAGCTCTATGTTACTTTCGTTCAGTTATCGCCTGGCACCGGCACATCCCTTCCCAGCGGCCTACGACGACGGGCTAGCCGTTACGAAATGGTTGATGAAACACGCCGACGTCTACGGCGTTGATCCCACTCGCATTGCCGTTGGAGGTGACAGCGCCGGCGGTTACCTGACGGCCGCGATCGTCCAGGCAATCAACGACGATCCGACTCTGCCCAACGTTCGTCTCCAAGTCCATCTCTTCCCGTGGTTGCAGCACTTCGACTACCAGACACCGTCCTACCAGAAGAACGCCCATGTCTTCGGGGAGAAAACCTGGCTCGAGAACTCCATCCCCGGGTTCTGCTTTAGCGCCTACTTTAACGGAGTCCTCAGCGACTCCCTAGTTGAGCAGATGACGGTAAACAACCACACCTCTGCGGCCTTTAAGAACTCTCCGCTCTACCGGAAGATTTTCAATCATTCTCTGATACCAAAGGATTTCCGTGACCCCGCCTACTACACCCCACCCCAATCAAGTGACTTCGGCAACGAGGAAATCTGGAATGACCTCAAAGACGTCGTTCTTGATACTCGGTTCTCGCCGATCCTTCGCGAGGACATGCGAGGATTACCGAAGGCCTACATCGCCACTTGCGGCTACGATCCTCTACGGGACGACGGAATATTTTACTTCCATCGTCTAAAGGATGCCGGTGTTGATGTGTTTTGGGTGAATTATGACGAGGCCTTTCATGGTCTAGATTGGTACCATCCATTACATTCGGAAACTGGGAAGCAACTGCAAAGAGGGTTTATCAATTTCATCAAAGATAATATTTGAATTTGTGCCTGACTTTTTATTAGTCGAAAAATAACATAGGCTTAGTAATGTACAAGGTGTAAATTGTCGCTCATGCTTTGGGAGTGTCATTTAGCTTTGTTTGATTGTACATTTTATTACACTTAGTATTAATGTGCCCGGTAATGTGCGCCTACATGTAAAGCATAAGATACATTGAAGAGTCCGATTCTTCCTATTCTTTTCCCCAGAAATAACAGCTTTCCTCGTTTGTGTGCTCTTTTGTTTTGTTTTGTTTTTCTCGGTTTGGATGTAATTTTAATCATAGGCCTACTGTTACTGATATTTGCAACGAGGAAAATTGAAAAGTTTCTTATCAGTCACTGTGTGTTCATCGGATGCACTTTTTTAAACGCCTTTTAGTGAAAAAACTTTCTATCTATGTTAAGTTCAAACAAAAAGTAATATGCTTTGATATCGTGAATTTGAAGACTTATAACTGTTTAAATTACACTTTGCTGCCTAAATACGCTACATGTAACAATGTACAATAAATGAACCACAAGCAAGTGGAGAATTGCGTGCCATTGACAAAAAATATAGTTTGGGGCACCTTTACCCTTACAAGTACAAAAGTGCATGTTTTTATTTTTGTGTAAGATGGTAAAAAAACAAGAGAAGAAGGTAGAGAGAGCTTAAAGGGGAGAGATGGAGAGAGAGAGAGGGGAGATAGATAGAGAGAGAGAGAGAGAGAGAGAGAGAGAGAGAGAGAGGGAGAGCCGAGATGGAGAGAGAGAGATGAAGGGAGAAAGAGAGAGGAAGAGAGAGAGAAAGAGAGAGAGAGAGATCGAAGAATAGAGGGACAGCGAAATATACTTAGGTGTAGATATAAGGAGAGAAAGAAATTAAGAAAGACGATGAAAGAGGGACAGCCAGACAGAAAAAAAGAGAGACAGAAAAAGTATAACTTCCTCAAAAAATAAAGTGACCGAATTAAGATAGAGGGAGTGGTAGCGGAGATAGAGTGGGCAGAAAGAGAAGGAGGAAGAGGCCGGGTCGGAGAAAGAAAGAGGAAGAGAGAAAGAGAGAGGAGCGAAAAATAGAGGGAGGAATGGAAAGAGAGAAAAAAGAGAAAGGGAGGGGTGGGGGAGAGAAAGAGGAAAGGGAGACAAGGGTAAAAATCATGGTAGTGATGTGGCCAATATCACAGATTAAAATCTTCCATAACAAGGGATATTAGCAGAATGCAGGCCAATACAAAATCTCTGACTATAAAGTGTAAGGAAGGGGAAAAAATGTGTCTTAAACTTTTCCTGTATTGTATGCCTTCAACATTTCTAGCAGGTAAACTGAAAATAAATTTTAGAGACGGTATTTTGTATTCCACGGGAAATGGAGACCGGTCATTTTATTCTATTGCTCCTCGCCTGAGAAATTCCCTCCCATCATTAATTCGCGAAATTGGCAACCTGGACCACTTCAAAGCTTCACTAAAAACTCACATCTTCCTTCAGACATGTAAATACTAACTTTATTGGAGGGGATCACGCCTTCGAATGTTTTTTTAAACAGATTATGGTTCCATACAAATGATGTGAGAAGTGTCTAACATTTGTTTTTAAGTGGCCCAAACATTGTGGAGCGCGTGCGCAGCGCTTTGTAACTGCAATGAAAAGGCGCTATATCAAATATCTTTTGGATTGGATTGGATCATCATCATCTTATATAAATCCAGATTATCATAATTTTTCGTAATTCATTGAAAAATATAATGTTGTCAAATTTAGGGAGACATTTTGGAACATTATAGGGATGGGGGGGGATTTATCCTCATCCGATGATTCCACCCTGCCTATACCATGAATATCTTGTTTGTTTTGTTATAGAAGCTGGTATCATATTCCCCAAAATATAACTCGACAACGTGGCTCGCGACGGCAAGACGCTCTGCGTCAGCGTTCTGTCGCCAACGAAACCTACGAAGGTACTCTAAACGAAGTCGCAGGTGTAGCGCCATCTGCGACAAAACTTGTTAACATTATTTCATTTTTGAACTCTTCACGGCAACAGGAGAGAAAAATCGAATGTCAATCATATTTCTCTACTTTTAGAGCAAGATTTTGTCATATTTCAGTGAATTATCAAGGTCATAATAATGACGTCTAAAATGGAGCTCGACTTGACTGCTTCTGCACGACCAATTTGGCTGGTCAAGGTAAGTTGTGTAGCATATTTAAAACATAACACAGATTGATACGAATGGGACTGCATTGTGAATTTCAGTACACTTTTGTTTTTGTTGATGGTGTGATTGTGAATGAACATGATAAAGAGTTCTAGTCAGTGCCCATTAAATGATTATGGCAGTGTTGATGGTGTTAAATATGTGTAGAAAATGAAGTAATAATGTTCATTTGGAAAATTTATCTGTCCTAAATCTTTCCTGCATCAAGACAATCGCAATTGACAGCAATGATACAATGGCTGGCATAGGTTTGACTGGACCAAATTTTCCGTCTCTTTCGTTCGTTAGCCTCTTATTGGGGTAGGGTCGGCCGGCTCTCTCTTTAGAGACAGAAACCGTCTATACACATTCCCTTGATAACACCACGGCCATTTCAGGTCGTAGCGTTTTGCCCCCAAAATGTCATTTTACCTCGTGCATGTTATAGGCCTAGACCTATTGTAAATTAGGCCTAGATCTAGGCTATAATAATTCAGTTCCACTTACCAACTTGACTGAAATAATCCGTTTAATGGCCCCTTTTAAGGAAATTATGAGTCAAAATCGACATCCATGTTGAAAATCTTGCAAGCCGTGTTAAACTCTCGCTGCCGGAGTCATCTAAATCAATCTCATCCAGACCTTCATTTCTAGAATTTGGTGGAGCTCTATTAATCCCACTCCTTGTTTTGCCAAGGAGCTCAAATTGAGCTCCTCAAATAACTCTCCTGGAAAGAGTGAGGAGCTCAATTTGAAAATTGATGTTTTTACCTTGTATTATTGTGTGTGGGTTCAAAATGCTGTAATAAAATAATAATATTTAGAGCAGGAATTACAGCTCGCGTGCGTGACGAGAGTTTTCCCACCTCACACACTCTCACCATACCACGAATGGTCCGTCGTGGGATCCTAGCGGGCTAGAGTTTGTCAACAAGACCAACGCACTTTCGGAGAGTCGCAGCGCGCGCAATTTTACCGGGACTCGAAAGGTTTGTCATGGGAAGCTGGCCGGCTAGGTTTCTGCCACAACAACGCTGGGTCGGCTGCTAGCAAAATGAGAGTAACTACGATCGAGAACATCGTAGGTGTTCTTAACTTATCAATAAGAGAATTATAAATTCTATTTGAGATGAAATAATAAACTAGATCTACAAACAAACCTCGACAGATCTCTAATGACTATTTGAATGCTTGTTTATTTCTCCATTTGACGATTTGTTTTCTTGATCCTTCGATACAAAGTACGTACGTACGTGCGCCACAGCATTTTAGCGATCGCATGGTCTGAACGTGCGCGCTAGCCTATTAAGGGCGCATTTTCACGAAACACTTGCGCCTTATTAAAGCACTAAATACAAAGCTAGTAGAGAGCTCGTGGGCGGAAAACTGTTCGTGATCCCGAATCACGAACAGTTTGCCGCGCGAGCTCTCTACTACCTTCGTATTTAGTGCTTTTATAAGGCGCAAGTGTTTCCGTGAAAATGCGCCCATTACGAATCATTCGTGTATTTTTTCTGTTCTAATAATTTATTGGCGCATTTTCACGGCAAACACTTGGGATTTTTAACTGAAGGAAAACATTGAAACCAAGGAGCGCTGTAAACAACGCTCCTGATTATTTTTTTGGAGCGCTGTAGGAGCGCCGGCGCGATCGCGCTCCTTAGAAATGAAGGTCTGCTCATCCCTTCTAGTCTACGCCGAAGGCAAAATGATTATGAAGGAAAAACTGTGATAACGCCATTACGAACGTGTAGATGGCGCACAGTTTTTCCTTCATAATCATTTTGCCTTCGGCGTAGACTAGAAGGGATGAGATTGATTTAGATGACTCCGGCAGCGAGAGTTTAACACGGCTTGCAAGATTTTCAACATGGATGTCGATTTTGACTCATAATTTCCTTAAAAGGGACCATTAAACGGATTATTTCAGTCAAGTTGGTAAGTGGAACTGAATTATTATAGCCTAGGCCTAATTTACAATAGGCCTATAACATGCACGAGGTAAAATGACATTTTGGGGGATTTTGGGGGCAAAACGCTACGACCTGAAATGGCCGTGGCGTTATCAAGGGAATGTGTATAGACGGTTTCTGTCTCTAAAGAGAGAGCCGGCCGACCCTACCCCAATAAGAGGCTAACGAACGAAAGAGACGGAAAATTCGGTCTAAGGTTTGACTAGACCGAAAGCTTCAGTCTCTATAATCGTCGGTTGTTCCACTGAGACTACGTCTGGCTCCACTAGACCTCCGGTTATAGAGACTGAACGATTGCCTATACCATCGTATGTTGAAGATATCACGGCTAGATTTTAGCCGCTAGGCCCCTCCCACAAACGGCCGTATTGTTATGCCCCCCAAATCCCCCAAAATGTCATTTTACCTCGTGCATATCCAATTTTGAATTAGGCCTAGGCTATATTACATCGGTTCCACTTACTAACTTGATTGAAATAAACCGTTTAATGGTCCCTTTTAAGGAAATTATGGGTCAAAATCGACATCCATGTTGAAAATCTTGCAAGCCGTGTTAAACTCTCGCTGCCGTCAATCTCATCCCTTCTAGTCTACGCCAAAGGCAAAATGATTATGAAGGAAACCTGTGCGCCATCTACACGTTCGTAATGGCGTTATCACAGTTTTTCCTTCATAATCATTTTGCCTTCGGCGTAGACTAGAAGGGATGAGATTGACGCAGCGAGAGTTTAACACGGCTTGCAAGATTTTCAACATGGATGTCGATTTTGACCCATAATTTCCTTAAAAGGGACCATTAAACGGATTATTTCAATCAAGTTAGTAAGTGGAACCGATGTATTATAGCCTAGGCCTAATTCAAAATTGGATATGCACGAGGTAAAATGACATTTTGGGGGATTTGGGGGGCTTACAGATCAAAGATTTTTTTGTTTTTGTTGTTGTTGTAAACATGATAAAACTGGCCATCTATTCAAACACTAATATTAATTATCACTTATTCATCTTTTCAGGTTCCAAAGTATGTTGCACAGAGGTGGGAAAAATCTGACAAGAATGGCCACATCGGAAAGATACGAATCGGAAAGTAAGAAAAGGGACTGCTCAGAAAGACATTAAACAGTTTGACACTAAATTGCATTTGTGAAATTTCCTCAAACTCTGCTTTACACAAGAAGATTATCGAAAGGGAGACTTTCATTGACAAAAGATTTTAAGATGACAAATTAAAGAATGTATTGTTAACACCCAATATATAAACATTTCATTAAAAATGTTTTGTATTTTTTTTGCAAGAGAGAATTATTTTCTTTTAAATATATATTAATAGTATATTTGAGGATAAATTTCAAGTGAAAAAAAGAAAAAAAGATCAAGGATGAAAAGGAATCATTTGTCAATTGAGTATATTCTCCTTTGGGAGACATTGCCTAGATTTATGAGCTATAATATAGACAAGACCGTGGGTCACAAGACCAAGTCCATGATGAAACTGTTATTTATCTTCTTTTAGCATGATATATGGTCATGGTATAGAGACAAAACTAGGACATAATAAAGCCAGGCTTGACTTCATCACTACTCTGGACTAACACAGGACAAAAATACACGGGGGCTCGGGCGAATTAGCCCCCAAAATGCCCAAAAGAGCCCCCGAAAGTCATAAAAGAGCCCCCAAATTTAGCATATACACCCATGTAGTTCAATGCAAAAACAAATTAAAGAGTGTTATTTCATGCAAGCAAGCTTGAAAAGTAGCCCCCAGATTGTTTAAAGTAATTTTTTCCCTGGACTAACAATATAAAATCATTCACTTGTTCACATTATCACATTATGATATAGCATCCCGATGTGATTCCAAAGAGTGTTGTAATGTATTGATCTGGCTTTAACTCTTGCAACCATTATCTGTGCATGTCAAGGGATAGTTATTCCACCAGGTACCCACTTCCTACAGGTATAATGTGCCAACTGTTGATTAATGTCTTTCCGAAGGATGAGGGGAGGGATTTGAACCCTCTATCTTGTGATCCACCATCCGATGACTTACCTATTAGACCACAACATATCTCTTTCTTATCCAAACAGAAAGTTTGGTGTAGTGTGCCAACTGTTGATCAATGTTTTTCCAAAGGATGAGGGGAGGGATTTGAACCCTGTACCTTGTGATCCACAGTCTGATGACTTACCTACTAGACCACAACACCTCTATATCTTTTTGTTATCAAAACAGAAAGTTTGGTGTAGTGTGCCAACTTTTGATTAATGTATTCCAAAATATGAGAGCAGGGATTTGAACCCTGTACCTTGTGATCCACAGTTCGATGACTTACCTATTAGACCACAACACCTCTATGTCTTTTCGTGATCCCATCAGAAATTTTGGTGTAGTGTGCCAACTGTTGATTAATGTTTTTTCCAAAGGAAGAGAGAAGAGATTTGAACCCTGTACCTTGTCATCCACAGTCCAATGACTCACCTTTTAGACCACAACACCTCTATGTCTCTTTTTTATCCAAACAGAAAGTTTGGTGTAGTGTGCCAACTGTTGATTAATGTTTTTCCAAAGGATGAGGGCAGGGTTTTGAACCCTGTACCTTGTGATCCACAGTCCGTTGACTTACCTATTAGACCACAACGCCTCTATGTCTTTTTTGTAATATCCAAACAGAAAATTTGGTGTCGTGTGCCAACTTTTGATTAATGTATTCCAAAGGATGAGAGCAGGGATTTGAACCCTGTACCTTGTGATCCACAATCCTGGACTTAGTACTAGACTGCAACACCTCTATGTCTTTTTGTCATCGAATCAGAAAGTTTGGTAAGCCTGACATCTCGCTGGTAATGGATGAACGTGTAGCGAAGACCAAACTGACTCCCGATGATCCTGATATACCTGTAGAACATAAGTTGCAAGTGATGAGCCCCCTGCCAGGCACAATGATGGTCTACTCAACGGGGACTACAGGTGGGTAACCAAACCAGGGGGCTGTTTCACAAAGACTGAGATCGACTTTAAGTTGGACTTAACATGTCACTATTTTTCTCTCATCATTTAGTGGCATTGGTCTCTCAAGGGATGTACAAACAGTGGTCACAAACCTACAGAATTTACATTTTTTTGATAGTTCATTATTGTAGGAAAAAATAATTTCTAAAGATCATAATTGAGAGACCAATAGTGAGAGGAAACAGTGGCATGAATGGCCTGCCATAGTTGAGTTCAACTTAAAGTCGATCTCAGTCTTTGTGAAACACTCCCCAGGGAATACATTTGAAGTTGTGGTCGTTGGTCGGTTTCCACACTACTGGAGATGCGAGGGTAATGATTTCGGTATGGGCCCTGTTACAGCACTTGTGTCTTTAACCAAGATATTTTGTCTGAATTGCTTCTCTCCACCAAGCTATAGAAAAACGAAATTACTTAGCCGGATGTAACCGCTTTGTAACTTAGCATGTGCATCTAAAATGAGATATATTTCAGACTTTGTCCGTTGTCAGCACTTGTACCACTTAGAATTAATGTAAAATCCTGGTAAGGCCTAAAAAAAAAAAGGTGCCAAAACATGGGTTGGTCGGTCAGTCAATATATTTTTTTTCTCTAAAAAACGGAGAAAAAAATTGAAAATTAAAAAAGCCAACCGTAGATTTCAGATTTTGGGGTCGGTCGCAAAGGGCAGTACAACATCTTTTTTTTTTTAGGCCTAATTGAGTCTATGACACCTAAAGCAGTATGTATAATTACAAAGGTACTCATTAATACTAGAAATTGCAGAGACCAGATAATGGAAAAGATATATTTCATTCTTTTCTTTTCCCACATGTTTTATTTTCTTTTCATACTGGTAGATAAATTATCTGTGGAAGGAAAGGTTGTGGAGCGATTGGAGTGCAGACCTGTCGGAAGTGAATCATATATGCTGATGAAAAGGTATGTTTCTTGTAAAAGATTATTCATTCTTCATCAAAAATATTCTGAAGAATGTGCATTTATATATTTATTTTCTTTCTTAAAAATGAATGCGGATGTGCATGAAAATGAAGACATTGTAACAGTGGAAACTCGTTATAACAAGGTCCTTGGGACCAAGGGAATTACCTGGTTATATCAGGAATCTTGTAATATTGGGGTAAAAAAACATAAGAATATAAAGAGCTGGGACCAGCAAAATCACCTTGTTATATCAGATACCTCGTTAAATCAGAGCTCTTTTTACTGAGGTTCCACTGTATTTATTTACTGGCCTTTCTCAAAATAGTCATATGGAGCATGAAATGAAGATCCAATCCATGATGGGATTAAAAAAATTGTATTTTAACGAAATTGCTCAGAAGTATTTACACATATAGAATCTGGTTCATGGAACGTTATATTTGGTGGTATTGCTTTGAATTAATGTTGTTAATCTGTATTATGAATGTAGCATTACATTTTAAATTCTATATTACATTGAATATTTGATTGTATTCTTCATCATTGTATTCCATTTAATGCGTGACTGTCACTGTATTTTAGTGAACATCACATTGAAACCTCCTTTATTGCATTGCGTATTTGATTGTATTCCATTCAATACTTGACTGCATTCTGTTCAATGCTAAACTGATTTTGTTTTCATTGAATGGAATGACCTCACAGGAAGCAGATAGAGCTCGCACACAAACCAACAAAGGTCACACAACAGATCAAAGACAGACCTGTCAACGCTTACAAACCCATCTCAAGACATAAAGAACTTGTAAGTATTTTTCCTTCTCTTGTAAACTTTCACTCCTTTCCCCTTTTCTTTTTTTTATTTTCTTGTATTAAAGCATTATAAATTATTTTTCCTCCTGTTGTCTGTCTTCCTATTTCATTAAAAAATTTCAGTTAATACGAATGTCATGTAAATGAATATCTGCAACGGGTACATTTTATTTCTCCTGTATATGTCATGGTTTACATGAAATGGAATATAGGTATATCTGAAACATGATCATATTTTTATTAAATGTTTATCAATGGAGACTCTTGTATATTTATTTTGTGGATTTCTTTTCTTTTACTTTGAGTGGATTGAGAGTTAATGACATTTTTTTTGTTGAAACACAACGAGACTCAACTTTCTGCAAAAATTCTCTGTCCGTTTAACTTTTCTCTACCTAGCTCTGTCTCTCTGTCTCTCTCTGTCTCACTCTCTTGCTTGCTCTCTTTCTTTCTCTCTCTCTCTATCTCAATCGCTTTCTTTGCTTGCTCTCCTTTTCCCTCTCCATCCCTCTCTCACTCTCCATCTCTCTCTACACTCTCTCTCTCTCTCTCTCCCTCTCCATCCATCTTTCTCCCTCTCTCTATCCCCTTATCTCTCTCTCCCTCCCTCCCACCTATTCCCCACTCCTCTCCCCTCCTCCTCTCCCCCTCCATCCTCTCCTTCAAATTATTGAATCTTTCTTAACGCTTGACCTACCCCCTCTCTCTCTCTTTTTCCCCATTTCAGGCTGCCTATGAGAAGAAGAAGAAGGAGGAAGGGAAGAAGCCTCGCCTGGAGAAGGAGAAATTGATGGACATTTTGTTCTCAGCGTTTGAGACTCACCAGTTCTACCAACTAAAGGACCTCTGTAGGATAACTCAACAACCTGTGGTAAGTTCAGGGGAGTGTTTCACAAAGTCTAAGATCGATTTTAAGTTGGACTTAACTATAGCAGGCCATTCATGCCACTGTTTGCTCTCACTATTGGTCTCTCAATTTATGATCTCTAGATAATATTTTTTCTTCAATAATGAACTATCAAAAAATGTAAATTCTGTAGACTTGTGACCACGATTTATACATCCCTTGAGAAACCAATGCCGGGAATGATTAGAGGAGCTTTATTAAGCAACATATAAATGTTATTATTATTATTATTATATCTAGCATATAAGTATTGGTGTGTACTTCAAGGTTCTGGAATCATCAAAATTATAAGAAATTGGGCCCATGTCTTGGTAAAGTAACAAGCACTGTACACAGAAAGATGTATATGGGACTACACAAACATGTGGCATAAAAATCAGGCCTTATTTTTAAACTGTTACTTGTCATATTTAGAATATGAAGGCATTTGAAGAACAGGATATTGATTGATTTTGGTATACTTGATACAACAGCTATATGCACTTTCCTCATATATCTCTAACACATTACATTAGATATATTTTACCCACATCCTACAGTATTAAAGTCTCCATGTTTGATTGTAATCGCTTTTTCTAATTCGCTGCCGGCAGCCATACCTGAAGGAGATGCTACAAGAGATAGGAACCTACCACCAGAGGGCGCCACACAAGTACATGTGGGAGCTCAAAGCAGAGTATCGTCATTACAAGTCAGAACAGAACGAGATGGACACTTCCTAGCATTCCCTGCCTGCGAATTGGCATCACAAACTGATGAAGTGAAATGAAACGTTATCTGGTGGCCATGTGGGTCATTCTAGCATTCTCTTTTCGCAAATTGAAAACCTGGGACCCGTTTCACAATGCCTTTATTTCAATGACAAATGACTAAAATCAGTGACAAATCTGCTGATGACCTATCAGAAGCAAGGATTTCAGTACCTTATAACAAAAACTGTCATCTGTCACTGATGACACGTTTTGTGAAACACCCCCCTGGACTGAGGAAGCAAAATGAAAACATCTCCGGTGACCAACGTTGGCCATGTAGGTAGTGTTACCTTTCTCAGCTTGCAAATTGGCAGCATGGACTGACAGAGTGAAATGAAACATTATCTGGTGGCCATGTTGGACATTCTAGCATTCTCTTACAGCAAATGGGCAGCATGGACTAACAGGAAGAATGTTCTACTTGCCACATGCTTTAAAGAGTCTGGTCAGCAATGGCAGTTGTGGAAATGGACACGAACTTCACAATGACACTTTTTCAGACTATTCAAGGCCTGGCGCACACCACACGATCTGACCATGATTTGATTTTAAAATAATGTGCTGTAGCATTCGATGTGAATATTCAAACTTGTTGAATCTCAATGATTGAATAGTCTCACATTAATGAAATCTAAAAATCTAAATTTCAAGGCCAAGGGATTTCAAGCTTCCTTGGAGGAAAAGCGAGATTGGCTCAGAATCGCAGTGACCAAAAGTGCGATCAGTGTCTTCCGTTTGAAGCCGATTCTGCTTTTATACTGACTAGAAGTCCCAAATGCACCACAATACCAGTTATTAGTGCCATTATCATTATTTAGAACCCAAATGAAGAAGATAATCTTGTTTAGATTTTCATATGTAATATTATTACCATTTCTTAGAAAATTTAATCGCAGGAGTATTGTATAGTGTGCGCTGGGCATAAGAGGTCACAACAACAGAGTCGTTGGCCTATTGCATCACAAGGAATGGAATGGGGCAGGGTGAGAAGTGCGGCATGTGCAGATCTTTTGTTTCTTGAGCTAATTTTTTTACAAACATGATATATCATGTTGACAACCATCGTCATACCTTTATCCATAAATTCCTCTGTTAAAGGTTCTTTGCCCCATTTGCAGGCCCATGAGAGGCCAATGGTGAGAGCAACCAGTGGCATGAATGGCCTGCCATAGTTCAACTCGAACTTAAGTCTATCTTAGTATATTTCCCTTCATATAAGAAACTGTTGGTCTCATATGTTGTGATATTCTAATTACTACAGAGACTTTTGTTGGCGGACTTATACACCATCATTACACTGTATGTCGCATGGTCTATTTGTCAACAAGTGCCCACCGCTTGTAAAATGTATTTTTCAAAGTAATGATATGGTGTTTCACCATACATATATTAAAATGAAGATCGACAGCCAAGCTGAACATGTTATTATTGGGGTGTTGTGCAAGTAACATTTTCTTCTCTTACAGTGTTGACAGTTTTCGTTTTTGCTGTATATTTTTTTCCATTTTATTCCACCTCATCTTTATCTGTAATTAGGTTTCATTCTTTTTACTGTTTCATATATTCTTTTTTTTTACACTCCTTTTCTTTCGCCATCTCCTCCAAATTGGTTAAAGGGCAATCCAACCTTTGTAATAAGTTCATTAGTGTGAAAGCACAAAAATCAGAGAAACAAAATGGCAAAAGTTTAAAATGAAACGTTTCAATAATAAGGGAGTTTAATGTTTGAAAAGCTATGTGAATCTCATATGGGCAATTTGTTCAGTGGATTGTGACGTATTCAAGGACAACTCTCCTGTTTTTTTTATACAAAATTATTCATTTGTTTTTTCTCTACAGTGCCTTCTCTCTTGGGACACTATTCAAAATATATATTATGGATAGCATTTCACTATAGGTCCTCCAGAAAGAAAAGACACTCCCCGAGTCATACACTTGGAGAAGAAAAAAAAGTAGTGAGTTCTTGTATAGGAATAAATGTGGAAAGTTTTCAGGCACTAAATCACAGTGACACTATCTTCAGCTAATTTGAGGTTATCATACGTATGGTGATTACAATTTTCAAAAATTCACAACTCTCTTTTATTTTGTCTGATTTCATTCAAACTTTCACCAATATGCTTATCTGATTGTTGTACTGTTTATTAGATCTGTTTGCTACTGAGGTTGAAAATACCCTTGAATAGAATCTTATATGTTCTTTCACCTATTTTGATTCACATTCCTCTCCACTCCTCTTACTTGTTATGTCTTAATCAGTTATTGTTCTCTTTGAATCTTATCACTCTTACATTTATTCTTTGTCAAAATCTCTTTCCCTTGTTAAAGGTAAAGACCAGTATTGGAAACGCCCCAATTTCAAAAAATGAAATGGAAGCTCTTATTACCAATCATGTGGAGGAATATGTTTTGATTAATATAGTATTAATGACTGCTTTGAGAGAAATAGTTGTTTTTATAACGCTCAAGGGAAGGTTAGAATTGTGCTATTGCCCGAGGCGTGCCGAGGGCAATAGCCCAATTGTAACCTTCCCGAGAGCGTATAAAAACAATTATTTCTCGAATATTAAAGCCGTCATTAATACTTTTATATGCCGAAAACAAAAGAGTCAACTAATGACACCACCTTGGCCTTTCTCTAGTTTATCTGCACGGTTGTTTTTTACGAGTGTATCTTTGAGAGTAGACTAGATCTAGATTCTAGTCTAAGCAAGATATTTTTACAATTTTGGGATGGGCCGGCCCTGTGGGTAATATGGAGAAGAACCTGCGCTTTCATATGACACCTCACTTATTGAGTATCACCTTCAGGATCACAACAGATAAAGGTTTGAATCTCGAATAAAAAAAAAACTTGACTTTTTTGGCATGGTCGCGCAATGCACGTAGACTGCATAGAGACTGCATTGAGTGCAAACTCTATGGGAAGAACTTAGCACACAACATCGGGTGCGCGATCAGACACCCTGACTACTATAGATCTATTTTCGTCTACGTCTATGCTGGTACTCCATTTTCAGCAACTAAACGAACATGTTTATGGATAATTTCACGTACCCTCTTTGTTGTTGTTGCTGTCAGCGAGTCTTGCATTTCATAAGTTGAAATCTTGGGAGAGTTTCTTTAGCCATTTTTGTCTTGTTTGGAATTGTCTTGTCTTGTATGAAAATACTGACCAATTCTTCGCACACGTACTGTACGGTATCCTCGATCGCTCAAACCATTTTTTAACATGTAAACCTATGGGTAACCATGGTTACTGGGATTTTAGAACTATTTTTAGAACTATTTTCCCGGTAACCACGGTAACTGGGATTTTAGAACTATTTTTATGAATTTTAAAGGAATGGTTAAAGTTTATGAATGCAATTTCGACGAATCAGATGGCTGGATTTCTTAAGTGAGGTATATAATACATGATAACAAATTTGCTGGAAAACCGCCGACTAATTGATATATTTGGTAAATTAGTTTATCTATTGGCATGTGAGAGATAAAAACGCACATGTCGCGCAGGTGTGCGTAGTCCCATATACATCTTTCTGTGTACAGTGCTTGTAACTTTATGAAGACTGGGCCAAATTTCTTATCATTTTGATGATTCCAGAACCTTGCAGTACATCTATGCTAGATGATCAACCTTTTCTGATCAATTTCACAATGTCACAATGTTTCTTTCAAAATGCGATCGCATGACCATAACTGTTCTTTATCTTTAACTCCTTAGTTTTCGTTTTCTTTCTCTCTACTCTTCATTTCTGAAATTCTCTTCTCATACCACTCTGTGTTATTCTACTGTGCAGTCTCTCAAACACAACATCTATTATTCTCCTGTACATCAATTTATTGTTTTAGTCTGGTTAACCACCCTGTAACCCATTCTCAGCTTCATTTTCCACCTATTTTCAACCCCAATCACAAGAGTCTCACATTTCCTTTAAACAGCTAAAGCAATCCATTAGTCCCATCTTTATTATCCATTATTTTTATTTTCTGTATCATACATAAACATCACAACAACAAATCTGAGTCTTTTTCAACCCAGCAAAACCAATACCTGTATCATACATATCAAATCCATTTCCCCACTTACTATTCATGTACAAGTATATATAGCAGCATATCACTGACTGCCAGTGGCATTCAGATATTTTTTCTCAATATTGTAGAATTATATTCCTTAAAATTTGGCTGACAGCTTTGGTTCATTTTACAGAAGAAGAAGCAACAATAAAAACAATAGCTACATTTATATTGCGCACTTATCCATCCCGGGGATAATCAAGGCAACTACAAGCGCTAAAAGCATTCAAGGAATAAATTCCTGCCAGGTACCCATTTTATTTACTGCACCTGGGTGGAGAGCGGCGGATGAATGTCTTTCCAAAGGATATGAGTGCCACAGCAGGACTTCAACCTCGCACCAAATTAAAATTCCATTTCATTTTTCCCTGAGATGATCATTGCATGAGATCTCTAACATTTTCCTTTTTCAATTATTCCTATATTTCTACATTCTAAAATGCTTGAATTGTTATCATGATTTTGAATGAGGTATACAATCTAAAAAACACTTCATTTGTACCAATCACAAAAAACAAACAATTTGTTTCTTATGTCAGTGGCCCCATGACCTAATACTATATTCAAAATATGACCTTCAAATAATATTTCCTTAAAGAGATTTCACAAGTTAAAATACACTCAGTTAACATAAAAGCGACTTAAGACAGGACTCAAACACAACCCAAGTCCGACTTCTGTGTGCGAGGTTTTATGTTATTCTTTATTTTCTTCATACTCTTCCCCACTCTCACGCATAGAGAAGTGAGTTCAGATTTTTTAGCTTGGTTTTATACATTAAATTCTAGCTGAACACAAATTATTATTTTAGGTGACTGGTGGGGAGGTACCAAAGGATTGATTTTACATGAGGTGATACTGCATTCATCTGTCACTAATCTATCATAAACCGACTCTGAATTAACTGACTGGGGTAAACATTATTGCTTGTTTGGTTTGTTGTCAGTCTGGTGGCGTCAGTGTGAATAGGTATAAATACAAATGTAGATTATTTAAAAGATTGAAAAGTCTAAAAAGTACAAACGAGCTGCTAACTTAACAATATGAGCATTCCTCAAGTGAATACACCCTGTACATCACTTGCCCGGCAAGGCTACTGCAATTAATAAGGTTTATGTTTTTAAGGAGTTAGCATATATATAAAGCATAGACCGAAAGCTTCAGTCCCTCAGACCGCTATGGACAAAATACTATGGATTTCATAGATTATGAACACTGATATATTTCATACATCTGTTCTTATTCAGAAAACTGCTTGGAGCTTTTAAATAATAACAATAAAATTGCTACATATTATATACATTTCATGACTTATATCATATTTCACTACTTTGATCCAAACATGAAATAATGACAGAAGTGTAGAGGCGAATCAAAAGCACACTGTTACAGCACTTTTTTTTGCTAAAATGAATACTGCTTGGCAAGCTCAATAATTTCCAATTTTGTCATTACTCATTTTATTACTAGATTCAAAATATAAATATTTAATTAGAAAGTAGGATCGAATTGACTTCTTTAAATAGGAATACACAGAGTCTCTTAGAACGATACATCACACATCTCTCAACTAAAAAATGAGCCCCCCTGGGTATTCAATACATAATTGGAAGCGGACATTACATTGAATTCATAAACCATTTTACAACCAAATCACAAGATAGCTCCATGAACATGAAGTGTCAATATTTGGTAATGAGAGTTTGGATATACATGTTATGGTTTATTGCAGGTTGGTCTACAACCAGTTCGTCTAGTAGGTATATTCCCATATGGTCTACACCCAGCCCGTCTAGTATCTACATGGTCTAATAATCATTTCTTCCACTTATCATTTAGTCTAATTTCCAGTCTAACATTCCAAGTTGTCTACTATCCATATGGTCTAATTTTTATTTAATCCCAAATAATAATCATCAAATGATTATTGGACCGTATGGTGTTAGACAAAAATTTTATTTGACTAATTGGGAATCAGACTAACCGGTTATTAGACTAAATGAACAATGACCAAATGATAAGTAGAGGAAATGATCATTAGACCATGTGGATAGTAGACGGGAAGTGTGTAAGACCATGTGGAAATAGACTAATTGGGTAGTAGACAAACTGGTTGTAGACCAAAAGGCATTTTACTCCTGTGCTTCATATAGTTTATTTCTTATATACAAGTACATTGAAACTCCATGCACACACATTATTAATAATAAATAAAATAAAAAAGTAGGCATTTCTTAATACCTTATGTCAAAAAAGAATTTGCATTATAATAATTACCTGAATAGCACATTGAAAGATTAACTGTTCAAAGCTGAACAGAAAGTTTGGAGTTATGCTTATCAATGCTTAGAAAAATAAAAAACTAATCACGTTCCTCTTGCTTTAGAAGAAGCCTTTTGGATCCTTGATTTTCATCAGCTTTGAAACTGTCCATAACAAATATGCCTTTCTCCATTCCAACAACACTACTAGAAATATGACCTGCCATGACTACATGTACATGAATGACCATAATACCCGAAAAATACCATCATTATTTTTGCGATTGTTACTTTTTTATAAATATTTATTTCCAGGGAGACTGCTTTATTCATCTTGGTAAGCAACTAAGGGGGCGTTTTTCTGGACATTGTCACCCTTAGCAACCAGAATCCTGTCGATGACGCCATCCTTTGGAGCACGGATCACATACTGCAATGAGCAAAGAAAATACAAAAAGGAAGAAAGGACAGTTTTAGTACAACTCAATTTCATTTCACTGTTTCGATCTTTTAGGACAGGATATATTTTTAGGGCTTAAAGGTAATACAAAGTTTTGGGAAATTTTGAAAATTGGATGGATAGTGATTCTTTACAATTTTGATATATTTGGATGCCCCTGTGGATGTTTTATAAGCACTATAAAAATTAGCCCCTAAAACACTTCTGCTTTCGAGAAAAATTGAATATATAAATTTACCAGTGCTCCCGGTAAATTTTGATGAATTTCAAATAGCGCCTTCGGCCGTACAATAGTAGCTGCGACCATGGAAATCTCAGAATATGTAGGTGTGATATTTAATTTCCAATCGGGAGTAGCTAATCGGTCGATTTTAGTCAAGAAACATTGTTTCATAGCTTAGTTAATATCTTGACCTTGAGAGGGAGCTATCCAACATAGAGAGTCTATTATTTATAATTTCATAACTTTAGACTCGATTTCAACCGGGACAACGATCACTGAATATTGTAGGAACGCATATGCTTCCAATATGTTCATTTGAACCAAATTCATGACCCCATACCAAAACTTTGTATTACCTTTAATTAATATTGTTCTTCAAATTGGCAACAATAATATTTTTCTTTTATCGCTACAATGATAGGATAAAATGCAATGTCTCTAAAATCAATATACACGGTCAATAACGTTGTTGAAAGGTTTTAAAAATGGCCAGTTTTGATCGTAAAAGACAACGTGTTGACAATTTAAGGATTTTAAATCTTGTTTTTCTTTTAAAAATTCCTAGCATCAAATGCAATATAGTCTTAAAAACAAAAATGGATGCAGTGTGTGCAGAAATTTTTCCCCTTTCTAGTCGTGCATCTGGCATATATTTAGGGCTCTGAATCAAAAGTTATTGAGCCAAACTACAAAATGTTGAATAATTCTTGCGAAAGGGTTAAAGTAAAGCAATGTTTACTTCTGGTCCAACTTTAATTGAGATATATCACATGACTGCTGAGCCCAGGATTACATTATACAGACTTTATGCTACAACTGCTACCTGTAGGTGCAATGTTACACAAATGGGATTACATGAATGTAGGTCCCGCAACCCATTGAGACATCAATCGTCAAACACATTATCTATTATCAATTGGAACTTTATATCTTCACATGTCATAGAAAAACTGGCAGAGCTTTAGGGTGATTGATAAGAACAAAAAGGGTTTGGGTCAAATATAAGAAACATTTTGGGAGAAAGGTGGGTAGGATTTTGCTGACAATTATTAAGAAACAAGTAGGACTTACATGTACGTGACTTCACAATTTAAAAAAAAACCCCTCATATTTGCCAATATTCAAGAACAATAAAACCACATATTTCAAGATAACAGATTGATGAGAGCCCTTTTCATAGTGTTTTGAAATAAAAACAAATTTCAAAAAGTAGGACAGTCTGAAAGACTTGCAAGATTAAAAAAAATAAAAAGGAAAGAGGTATACAAAAAAAAGAGAGAAAAAACATACAAAAAGAATGAAAAAGACGAAGAAAAAAAGACAAATACCAAAAAAAAAAGGAAAAAAAAAAGACAAATACAAAAAGAAGAAAAAAAGACAAATACACTTGACCTCACCTCCATCTTCATAGACTCTAGAGCAAGTAGAGGCTGCCCTTTCTCCACCTTATCTCCTGAGTTGACATAGACGTGAGTGATGTCACCGGGCATAGGGGCGCGGTCACCATGACCTCCAGCACCGGACTCCTTGAGGAACTCTGGGACCGGTCTGGTTACCTCAACACCTCCGATCTAAACGGGAGAGGGGGAAAGGGAGGGGAGGAGAAACATGAAGCGTTATGAGACACAGCTAGAATGACCAACTTATAAACATTTAAAAAAAAAAAATTTCAAGTTGGCAGATCAGTTTGAGTTTTTTTGTTTTTTTTCTACCTAAACCGTGGAACATTCACTATGCAAAGGAGGGTACATAAAGTTGTATACCTGGCATTAGTACACAGGTAACTATAAAACCCTCAAACTTACATTATCTGGTGAGAAGAGGTGGATACTATCTTCATGCATGACCACAGTGGATGTTGTCTTCTGACCGTCTACTACACTGGTCATCTCAAGAGCGTCACCCTCACCCGTCAGCGTGCCCTGGACACTGTAGGATGTACCTCCAACCTGCAAGAGAGGGAAAGAGAAGGAATATGTCAAATGTTTTATAATAAATATGATATCAATTTGGGTTGTTAAGGTCAGTTATGATTGTCTGCTAAACTGGTCTTTTCTAAAGCAGCACCTGCACTGGTCAAGGTGCCTTGGACGCTTCAGATGTGCCTCCAACCTGCAGGTGGAACACAAAGAAAAGCCCTTCCTCCCTCTCCTCCCCATCATCCCCCTCTTCCTTCCATTTCTCCCTCTCACCTGAACTGAGTAACCTTCTTCAGAATGGTATGTGATGATGGCCTCTATATTTTTTTTAATTTCCTCTCACCTCTTACCCCTCCTCTCCATCCTTCCTCGCCTCTTGCTCCTAACCCGCCCTGTCCCTCTCCCTTAAGTTTCCCCATCTCACCTGAACTGAGTAGCCTTGTTCAGAATGGTATGTGATGGTCGCTTCAACAGCTGTCTCTCCAGAGTTGAGCTTCACTCGTCTGCACAGGTTTTCATTGAGTCTCAGACCGTTGCTCTGACTGTATGGCGAAAATGGATCTGGGATAGAAAAACAACCAAGACAAATTTGATAAGTCCACATCTAAATCAAAATTCCAACAACACTTCAGTCATTTTGTTGGATGTTACATGATTCAAGCACTTTGAAAAATGATACATCATTCTTAGGTCAAGCCACATGACCTGTTAATGGTACAAAGGAAAGTTGTGTTTAGAAATTAACAACTTTCCTAACAAAAGTCACATGGTGAATAAGGCAAGAAAGGTATGTAGCACACCTGAATGACACACACACACACACAAAAGAAATTTAAAGGAGGATCACGCTCTGATAGGTTTCATTATAATACTCCATTCTTAGTCATCTATCACAATCCTACGGCCAAATATTATAAAGTGGTCAAGAAACATCTCTGATGAGTCAACCTATTTTTCCTTGAAAATGTGTATGGATCAACAAAACAAAAAATTGCAATTGACTTAAACTTTAATATGTATAATGCACCAAAAAAAAGAGATTCTGATCTGTGATAGGAAAAACAAGTCAGGTTCAAAAAATATTTGACTGCTGTTTGAATTGCAGCAATTGGGAGGGCCATGCTCATACATCAAGTAACTTACCGGTGCCTTCAAGGCTCTCCAGGCTGCTAAATCTCTGCTCATAGAGTACCAGAGCTAAGACGGCCCTGCACAGTGTTTGGTCATTGAGGGCGCCCCGCTCAGGAAACAGCTCCTTCTCGTACTGAGGGATGAAGTCAGTGTTGACGTTTCCTTTGCCAAACTCTGGATGCTTGGCCAGGTCGTCTAGGAATCTGATGTTGGTTTTCAATCCTACAATCTAAATTGAAGAGAGAAAGAAATACAGTGAAACCTCCTTTCATGTCCACCTGTATAGAAAGACACCTGGGGGGCGTTTCACGAAACTTGCCATCAGTGACAAATGACATTTTTTATTATAAGCTATTATCTCTATTTATCTCTGTATTCAAGTTTTGTTAAGTCTTACCAGGTTTTCTCACGGTCTATCACGTTATCCGTGACGGGCCGTGGGGGGGGGGGGGAACTGCTGTGTCCTGGAGGCTCTAAGTTGCACTGTGGTTCGGCCCGCAGTCTACCACGGATGCCAGTACACGTTCTGATGGGGTCCCTCACGTTTCTCACGTTCTGATCAAGGTCTGACACGTTTTTCACGTTCTGTCAAGGCTCTCTACGGATGAAACATGGACGCCGGGCAGCTTTGGAGCACGTTTGTGCCCACGGTATAAGAAGAAGCCTCCTAAGCAATAGCAATCATTGTACCCTGAGATTTTGACGAGACAACATCATGAATGCCCAAGATGATGAAGATTTATTGTTTGCATGTTTGCTGGGTGCATACATCCAGTCTTTGCGTCAGCAAGAAGAAGGCCAGCAGCAGTTGCAGAGAGGGAAGGCCAATTGCTTATTTTATTGAGGAAAATCGTACTGTCGTATTTACTTCTAAAAATCGTACTGGTTGGCAGCTTTGCTGTTATTGGGTTAATACTTTAACAATGTCGCATTCCCCATGAGAGTCTACTTCTATGGGTCGTTATATTCATTGACTTGCTCACCTGGTAGTCGTGAAGACATTTCCTGAGTTTCTCTAGAGCACTCTTCCTGTCATGTGACCAGACGACAAGCTTTGCGATCATAGGGTCATAGAAGGGGGTCACATCATCACCTAGCAGCAGAGAATATCAATAAATAACATAAACTATCATCATCTATCATCTGGATTCATATATAACGCTTAATACAAATTACCATCTTTAAGCGCTTTACAAATATTATTACTCGGTCATCAGATACATTCATGCACAATGTGCACCATCTCCACTCCCTGGAGAGTATTCCTACCCTATGGCCACTGTGAGGGCATATGGTAATCACTCATCCAAAGGCCTTTGCCATCCTACAGATATATGTAACAACTACATACAGATGAATAAGATAACCTAGGACCACCACCTAGCGGATTACTACTACCAGTACAACAGCACATCAGACAATTACCCTGTAATATAACTTCTCTTCTGGGACAAATCCTAGGAAACTTTTACCCCAAATTGTCTTTGTGGTTGCAAATTTGATTCATCTCAATAAAATCCCTGATTTCTTCACAAGAACTCTTTGTTTTACTTTTTTGTCTTCCTACCTTGGGATTTTCAACAGAAAAGTGAAATTTCATCAGGGGGGCAGGATAAACTGTTATCCTTTCTTTTCAAATTTCCTATTTAATTTCAAAACTCTTTTTGGACCTTAATACATTGTAATTATTCTCCACCTCTGTATAATTTCTTTCTAATATGGTTGTAGTAATCTAATCCAAGCATTTCCTACCTTGTCTCACACCCGTCTCGATCCTTATCGATTCATCAGCATCTGGGGTAGCTAGATGGATAAGGGGACCTGCGCCCGGCATGAAGTTATTATCAGGGTCCTCAGCATAGATCCGAGCCTCAAACGAGTGTCCATGGATACGAAGGTCAGCCTGGGTCAACGGTAAGGGTTCACCTGCTGCTACCTGTGTATGAAAGAAAATAGAAAGAGTACTTTCTTCTTCTGTAAAACAGTGATTGTTTCACAAAGACTAAGATCTACTTTAAAGAGAAGGATGAGTTCTTGGGAGAGGTGAAAATTACTTTGTGAGCATTATCATGATGATTGTATTATGCAAGTGTGGAAGAACGTCAGATAAAAAATGCCCTGAAAAACATGGCTCTTCAAATGCCTTAATTAATATTCTAAATATGGCATGTAACATCGTAAAAATCAGGGACAGATTTTTATGTTACAGTTTGTGTAGTCCCATATATATCTTTCTATGTACAGTGCTTGTAACTTTACCAAGACTGGGCCAAATTTCTTATCATTTTGATGATTCCAGAACCTTGCAGCTATTACACACCAATACTATATGCTAGATGATCAACCTTTTCTGATCGATTCCACAACGTTTCTTTCACAATGCAATTGCATGACCTGAACTCGACTTTATCTTTAAGCTAAACTAAACTATGGCAGGCCATTCATACCCCACAGGTTGCTATCAACCATTATGGTTTTTAGATAATATTTTTTCCTTCAATAATAAACCATTAAATGTAAATTCTGTAGATTTGTGACCATGATTTGTACGTCCGTTGAGAGACCAATACCAGTAAATGGTGAGAGCAAAAAGTGGCATGAATGGCCTGCCATAGTTAACTCCAACTTAAATTTGATCTTAGTCTTTTTGAAACACTCCCCAGGAACTTCGCGACATGAAACTGCATGGGCTGTAAATGACTGCCACTTCACTCCAAGAAACTTCACAAATTTCGAAGATCAGTGTTGCATCATTTGTAATTCAATTATTATGCAGCATGAAAGTGCATGGCTTATACAATTTGCAAACGTTTCATGCGCATCCCAGTGCGCATTAAGTTGCCATTCAACTAGATCAGCATTAGTAACCACCTCTGTGACGGCAGATACAGACAGAAAGATAGACAAACAGACAGACAGAGACAGGGAAAGAAAGGCAATGTATTCTTATCTTGAGATGCCATTCTACTAGATCAGTCTTAGCAACAATCTCTGTGATGACAGATACAGACAAACAGACAGACAGATAGATAGACAGATAGATAGACAGCCAGCCAGAAAGCCAGACAGACAAACAAACAGACAGGATGACAGACAGACAGAGACAAGGAAAGGAAGGCAATGTATTCTCACCTTGAGTTGCCATTCCACTAGATCAGTCTTAGTAACCATCTCTGTGACAGGATGCTCTACCTGAAGTCTAGTGTTCATCTCCATGAAGTAAAATTTCTGCTGGGCATCCATGATAAACTCAACAGTACCTGGGAAAAGATAATACAATACTTGATAGACGTGTTGTGGTCTAGTGGCTAAGTCACCGGACTGTAGATCACAATATACGGGTTCAAATCCCAGCCCAGCCAGGCACTAACGTCTCTTGGCAAGACGTTAATCTACATTTGCCACTCTCCACCCAGTTGTTAAATGTGTACCTGGTAGGATGCGAATGAAGTTGGCTGAGCATTGAACATCTGTAGAATGGAATGCCCCCTCCCCAGGGAGTGGAGAATCTACATGCATTGAGGGCGGGTAAGCCTGAATTTGATGACCGAGGTAATAAAATATCTGGTAAGTGCTTAGAGATATTGTCAATGTATTTAGCACTTTATAAATGCAGAATATTATTGTTTATTAACGATGCAACCTTTCCCCAAATCAAGAAATTAAGAATTGCTTCTACCAAGTTTAGAAAAGAGCCAGGACAATTTTAAGACAGAACTCTTTCCTTGTAGTGCTTGAGATTATGTTTTATGCAACCCTGTAAGGTGAATTTAGTATTAAAGTTCAAACATTTGATGTAGTCTTAGTGCACCATAAAAGTCTTCAAAAACAAAATTTAAAGAAAGAAAAATCAAAGCTCGAAAATACTTTTTGTTTTGACATGGACCTGCTCTGCTTCGAAAGTATACTAAGGACTTTCTGCCAGTGCGACATTTAAAAAAAAATCTCTATCTCTCTCACTCTATCTATCTCTCTCCCTCTCAAAATCTCTATCTCTATATATATCTCTCTCTGGTAAGCTGAGCTGATGATCAAACTTATAACTAGCAAATAATAAATGAGTATACTTAAAAGATAAAAGTTAATTAAGATCTGGTTATGCGAAATTTAATGTGAAGGAAATCTTTGAGAAAGGTAGATCATGTAGTACATAATAATTACAGCATATTTTAGATTTTTCAATCTTCTAAATTATTAAAAATCAACTAATTCTTGGTGTCAATCACAAATTGTCAACGTCACTGCACATTAAACTGGTTATATGAGACTACACAAATGTTTAGTCCAAACGGTAAAGCTATGAGTTGTCATATTGAAGAGGAAGTTTCAACTATTTAATTCTTCCGCATATGAGTAGAAAGGATGAGAAAGCTCATATATCTTTTCACCTTCAACTCAACTTAGTCTTCAAAGAGTCAACTAAATAACTTGGCAATCGACCCCTTTCTAAGGCATTGTTTTGTAGCTCACCTGCTCCTACATAGTTGACAGCCCTGGCTGCCTGGACGGCTGCTTCTCCTATCTCCTTCCTTACTTCTTCTGACAGATGAGGCTAGAAAAAACAACAAGAAAATTGTAAATCATTGCATTGTATCATCAGAGCAACTATATGGCTGCTGTAGTCAGACGCTCTCTCTCTTTTTCTCTCTCTCTCTCTCTCTCTTTCATTCTTTCTCTCTTCTCTTTCTCTCTTCTCTTTCTTTCTCTCTCTCTCTTTCTCTCTATCTCTCTTTCTTTCTCTCTCTCTTCTCTTTCTCTCTCTCTCTCTCTCTCTCTCTCTCTCTCTCTCTCTCTATCCCCCTTTTTTTTTTTATTTCATGCTTTCTCTCTTCTCATTCTTTCTCTCTTGCTCTCTAGCAGTCTGTACTTTGGTATATGGAATGAACCGGGCTCCGATCCTACACCATGTGTTTCGGATGTTGATGATAGAGGTCGCTACCTGGATGTCAAGAACTACATGTGGATCACACTGATACACATCTGTAAAATCCAATTCAACACAGACACTTAATGTATTCTAACATAGGTGCCCAGTTGAAATCCCAGATTGGGGGCCATCTATTGCATGGGGATGTAAAACGTTCATGGAATGCCAATTCTTTACATATCTTTCTATTCCCATCTGTCAATCTCTATTTGATCTTTTTTACATTAATTTTCTTAAGTCTAAGATTCATTCCTGTCTTGTTCTATCTCTGTCTGTCTCTCTGTCTCTTACTCATCTCTTACTCATCTCTTACTCATCTCTTACTCCCTCCCTCCCTCTCCCTCTCTCTCTCCTCCCCCTCTCCCTCCTCCCCCTCTCTCTCTCTGTGTCTACTTACTGCTGGTGCTTCTTCAATGATCTTCTGATGTCTCCTCTGTACACTGCAATCTCTCTCAAACAGGTACACATAGTTTCCGTGTTTGTCTCCAAATACCTGAACTTCAACATGCCTGTTTTTCAAAAAGGAAAAAATAGTGCTTCATTACTTGGGTATATAGTATCTCACATCTGAGATACTTTCTTTTTTATCATTACATGATTTACAGGCTTGTTGGTGTTTAAATTCCTTCCTTTCTAGACAAAATTGATACATACATGCCAACATTTGAAAATCAGAAATCTGTACAAATTATGCTATTTAAAAAAAAAAGAGGAACAATCCTAACTCTCCTATTCAATACTACAGACAAATTTGTACAGGAAGAGGAACACCTGCATTAAAATGATAATTATCTTCTCCCAAAAAGAGGAATTGTTCCTCTTTAATCTGAACAGTTGGCATGTATGTTGATAGAACCGTCAATTCTTAGTAATTTTTTCTGAGTCCTATCGACAAAACCACTTTGAAGCCAGTATGGCTATAATTAATGTAATCCATGAAGTGTTTTGTGTATTTCATAAAGTCATTTAATAGGTATGAAGATGTCTATATGCCATTGAATTGCTCATTAGTTTGTACTCTGTTGGAATATTCTAAATAACCTTTCTTCTTTCTCAGGCACACTGGAAAGCACTCTGTTTCAAACTTTTTCACTGGAGGTCGAAGGTCGAAGGTCAACACTTACCTTGGGGTCTCGACATACTTTTCAACGAGCATGATGTCATCGTCAAAAGATTTCTTGGCCTCTCGCATAGCTGAATCTAAGGCTTCATCAAAATCCGCAGCTGTCATCACAATACGCATACCCTATGATAGAGAAACACATCCAAGAAAAGAAAAAAAAAAATTCTTGAACTCTGCAAGTAATTACAGACAAAATTGCACAAAAAGTATCTTTATGCCACATAAACAATATAAAGAATTATTACAACATACAAGCCTGTGTTCCAAGAGAATAAAATCGTGTAGGAATTTGATTCCCTTGTCTGATCGAGATCAATATTGTTAGCATAATTGCTTTTCCTCCATAGATTACATCACTCCACAACGAAGAATCAGCATGCAATATTCTTCCAATATTGCACGCTATTAAACACATGCGCGAATTACATTTTTGGTAAGGCATTTATCCTCATTACAAAGTCCCTCGGAGAGGGTCAAAGCTGTCGGTCCACTGGTTGCTTACTCACAAGCATACACATGCTTTCTTAGCAGTCAGGTAAAATAAACAAGCAAACAAACATGTTGCAATGCTATCACATTGATATCAATCCAGATGAGAATAGAATATACAGTTTTAAAGGGGGTGTAGCATGGCAAATACTGGTTAATGCCATCTACGATTTTTTTGGACAAATGCACGTAAACAAATGGACTTGATTAACTGGGTCAGCGCGCGCTAGTGTTGGTGAAACAGACAGAAGTTCTCCTCATGCTTCACTTTCGCGTATGTTGCACGTATGTGAATAATGCGGTCGCGTCGTCCGTAGTCGTATTACACCCGAATGGCCCAGAGTCAGGCCACGTAGTCTCATCATGCTACACTCCCTTTAAAATAATCCTCAGAAGAATGTCATTTTCATCTCTACCAGCAATCAGCATTAGTGATAAACACGAACATTAGGTTTGACGACTGAACTGACCTTTCCTCCTCCACCCCTGACGGCCTTTAGCATGACTGGGTATCCTATACGCTCAGACTCCTGTCTCAATCTCTCTTTTGATTGGTCCTCGCCATGGTAACCCTCGATGATTGGCACACCGGCAGCTGACATGATGTGCTTGGATGTGCTGAGATTTGAAAGTACACAGGACATTGGCAATTATTATGATTTTAAGTCATATAAGTCTCTATATTTATAAGAATTTACTTATTCTATGTAATAAAAGAGAGAGAGAGAGAGAGAGTTGGATAAAGAAAGATAGCTAGAGAAAGAATGCTAGCCTGTATTCATGTTTATAGCCCTCCAAAAATGAAAAATGCACACTTCCACAGGTATAGATTTTTTCAGTAACAATAAACTTATCAGTGTATGTTATTCCCTTTTTTATTCTTACCAAAACATAAAATAGCTTATTTCAAGCTGGTTTAGGTGCCTACTCTTCTCTAAGATTGCATGATTTAAATTAAAGATATAAAACATAGGACCTTAATTTTGTTAACATACAGAGGACGATTAAATAAGGAAGATAGGGAGAAATGGCATGTATTCCATAGCGTTTCGTAGCTGATTTTTCACCAGATCTTGAAAATGACTACCGGTAAACAAACCTACCTCTTTATGCCCATATCCCTGATAGCTGAAGATGGTGGTCCAACAAAGATGACCCCTTCCTTATCACAGAGGTCAGCAAACTCTGTGTTCTCTGACAGGAAACCATATCCAGGGTGGATAGCCTATAGACATTAAGTCAAAATATAATGATTCTATGCACAAGTATTTCAGATGCTGTTTATTTCCAAAAGACCCGTATGGTGGTACATTTTTAATCATAGTTTAATTATCGACAGGTCTTTTTTTTGTCCTTCTTTTTTGCAACAGCCTATGTTATTATTACCTGTGCGCCTTAGGTCAAGCCTAGGTTTTTGAGGATGCACCATTTTCCATTTGTGCTATGGTTTATACTTTCATATTTTCTTTATATTTTTAATGTTATTATGTCAATTTATACGTAATTTTGATATTGTTATTTGTTATATATTGTCATGATGATGGAAACAAATCTTCGGTTTGTTGATATATATATATAAAGCAATATATTCTCATTACCCACAGCCCCCCCCCCCCCCACTCATCTCTTGGAGTCATTCAGATTCAGATTGAGATTAATGATTAATGATTGAGGTCAACAACGTTAATTCAAATTTTATTCCAATAAGTTGGTTGGATTAGCTCTATAATTGATATGTTCAAGTAGATGTTACATTCAAAAGAGAGCAAAACTGAGAGGATGAATAACTCACCTGAGCACCCGATGCCTTGGCTACTTCTATGATCTTCTGTTTGTTGAGGTAGCTGAGTTGAGAAGCAGCTGGCCCTATGTGATAGGCTTCGTCAGCCTGGGATTCAGAATAACAAGTCAGAGAGGTATAAAAAACATAGTGAAGGAACTGAAAATATATCATCTGTTGCTGATACGACAATTGCTCTGGTGATAACTGCTCCAGATTTTATTTCCTCAAAAGTATAGGTTTAGGGTTAGGCATAGTGGTTGAAGTTGAGAATTTATTTAGTTTTAAGAAAACTAGGATTGTTGACTCATACATGGAGTTAATTGCCTTTAGGCTGTCAGAAGACAAGTTTCTGTAATGATCAGACACTTCAAACACTTGCAATTGTAACACTTTCTTCAAGATATTGAATAACGAAAATGAGATAATTGATTTGTATCAAAGTCTATTCACTTTACTTTCTTGACACATCAGTTCAGTGACGCTAAAAGGTGACACCACATTATCTACCGGTAATCAAAAGCAAAAATCACTGAAAACAAATGTTAAACAGATATTAATCCATTTCTGACTTTTCTGTTATACGTTACTCTTTGGGATTCTAATGTAAGTTGTGTGACTATCAAATGTCATATAAAAATGGTCCATTAGAATTTCTGCTTTAAAACAAAACTTCACTACCGGTATTTCTCATGTCCTCATGTTTTGCTTCTAAATAAAATTCCAACATTTTGTTTTCTTGGCGAACATATAATAGCAAATTTAAATTATGATAAATTCAGAGATATCATATATAATAAAATCTGAATATCTCTTTACCATGGCAACATGCATTGAGTTCCTGTCTGCATCGCTGTAGACTGCTACCGTTTTAACACCAAGCTTTCTAGCTGTGCGGATTACACGGCAGGCAATCTCACCACGGTTGGCTATCAGAACCTTGCTGATAGGCGCTGTAGAAACTAGAATGAAAATTAGATAGATTTGTGAGCACATTACAGTAAGCTCTACTCTGGCTCAAGTTTTGAGGAAAACTGTAGGAAGAGAGAGGTTGAAAAATAGATTTCACCTGCAGTATGTGTTTGACCAGAAAGATAAGTAAAACTCAAAGGTAATTGAAACAAAAATGAAAGTGATTACAATTTGTTCTCTTAGATCTGTCAGAAGCAATCATAGAAGTGATCATCAATTCAGCATAAGACCAAGAACATGCATCCCCTCAAACATAAACAAAATTGCCACTATATCATATGTCAGTCTCAATTCAACTCAATTCAAAATTCAATTCAAAATTTATTGTCCAATGATTGGAAATTTGTTTTGTTTGCACGTCAGTACAAGATTACAGATTATAAACATCAATAAGATACAAATGGATACAAAATAGTACATTTGACTTGAACATAGGTAACACAAAATGTGATAGTTCAACATGCAGACTAAAATTTGATTCATAAGTCAAATTTGATTCATAATAATATACATCTACGGGAACCAGGTGGTCCCTGTGTTAAAGGTAAAGACCAGTAATGGTCATGCGATTGCATTGTGAAAGAAACGTTATGGAATCGATCAGAAAAGGTCGATCATCTAGCATCTAGCATCTGCAAGGTTCTGGAATCATCAAAATGATAAGAAATTTGGCTCATTCTTCGTAAAGTTACAAGCACTATACACAGAAAGATGTATATGGGACTACCCTATCTCTCTCACCAGACCATGAGAGAAATAAATTTACCAAATATATGAATTAGTAGGCGGTTTCCCGGCAAATTTTTTATCATCATGTATTAGTCAAAACATATTCTTTCACATGATTGGTAATGAGAGCTTCCATTTCATTTTTTGAAATTGGGGCGTTGCCAATACTGGTCTTTACCTTTAAGCTTATATGGGAATGAGTGATTTCATCTGTGATGAAATTTTGAAGACTAATTAATCTCTTTACCTGATCTGGATAAACACCCAGCTTGCCATCCTAACTTTCTCGTCAACTCAGCAAATTTTCTGCAGAAAGATTGAAACAGAACGAAAATATATAACATTACAAATAAAGGGACATATTACAAATTTGTTCAAGCAAGTTAATAAAATATACTGACAAATTAACAGTCTAGAATACTTTCAGCTAAAGAACTGAAATGGTATAAGACATGTTCAAAACATTCCATTCAATTTCCCAAAGTATATATAAATATACAAAAAACAAAGTCACTTATTTTGATTAAATTGATTTAGATTTAATCTAACTCCCAAATTTAGACTCATAAAGCCACAAAGAGTCTTTGTGCAATACCGGGTACATAACCTAGAAAAACAAAAAGAGAAACAAAAGTCATATTAAAGGCCTCGAATTACATCAAATTTGGGTCAAGGCCACTTTTTTGAGAGGGCACAAATTGGGAAGTGGAAAGTGTGCGTAAAATCATCTCATGCCGTTTTCATGGTGGGGGGGGGGGGGGTTTTGCTCCCCCCCCCCCCCAAAAAAAAATGCTCACTATTGCCCCTCCCCCCCCCCCCCCCCCCCCCAAACTGAGTGAATTATCGGCCTGCGCGATTTTCAAATTTTCGGGAGCCAAAAAAAGTAGTGCTCACTACCCCCTCCCCCCCCCCCTTATTAACAGGCTGGCTGTTTCGCCCATAAATATTCTCCCACGAATTGGGCCCCCTCCCCTGCCGCCGGCTGGATCCGCCCGTGGGGTGGGTGGAGGGTGTAGTGGGTGGAGGGAGTGGGGAGTTTCCCCCTTTAACGTTTCATTGAATTATTAGAGAAAGAAGACAATTCGTTGTACCGTTCTCGACTCTTTATCCTTTTCTGAATTCCACGGGAAACGCGGAAGCTTAGACGTTTTTAATAAATTATTAGAGACAGAAGATGATTCGTTGTACCGTTCTCGACTATTAATCCTTTTCTGAAATCACTTCCCACCCCGCACGGAAGCTATGACATTTTAATTAAAACGTATGGGACAGGAAGACTATTCGATGTACCATTATCTCAACTTTTAATCCTTTTCTGATTTAATTCCCGATCCTCCTCCCGAGAAAAATCCAAGTTTTTTCACTGATTAAAAACTCTGAAAACGCACCAAAAAAGGTCACAACGCGAAGTGAAGATGTTGAACCAACGATGGGTACACAAAACTTCCCGATATTGATTGGTCCAAATAAAAAGGATGGAGATGGATTGAAAAACTAAGCCCGAGTCATTACGGTTTTGTGCCAAAATTTCAGTCATGTCGATGAAGATATGCTTCCATATCTCCGTATCGGCAATGAAGTCCCACCAAGGCAATGAAGTCTCGCCGATAATTATTGTTTTTAGATCTCCGTAGGGGCGACAAAGTCTTGCCGATACTTATTGTTTTTAGATCTCCGTAGGGGCAACAAAACCTTGCCGAGTATTATTGTCTTTAGAGCTCCGTAGGGGCAACAAAACCTTGCCGAGTTTATTGTTTTTAGAACTCCGTAGGGGCAACAAAACCTTTCCGAGTATTATTGTTTTAAGATCTCTGTAGGGGGCAACAAAACCTTGCCGAGTATTATTGTTTTTAGAGCTCCGTAGGGGCAACAAAACCTTGCCGAGTATTATTGTTTTTAGAGCTCCGTAGGGGCAACATAACCTTGCCAATTATTATTGTTTTTAGAGCTCCGTAGGATGAACAAAACCTTGCCGATTATTATTGTTTTAAGATCTCCGTAGGGGCAACAAAACCTTGCCGATAATTATTGTTTTAAGATCTCCATAGGGGCAACAAAACCTTGTCGATAATTATTGTTTTAAGAGCTCCGTAGGGGCAACAAAACCTTGCCGAGTATTATTGTTTTTAGAGCTCCGTAGGGGCAACAAAACCTTGCCGAGTATTATTGTTTTTAGAGCTCCGTAGGGGCAACAAAACCTTGCCAAGTATTATTGTTTTTAGAGCTCTGTAGGGGCAACAAAACCTTGCCGAGTATTATTGTTTTTAGAGCTCCGTAGGGGGAACAAAACCTTGCCGAGTATTATTGTTTTTAGAGCTCCGTAGAGGGAACAAAACCTTGCCGAGTATTATGGTCTTTAGATCTCAGTAGGGGCAACGAAGTCTTTTTGAACATTACAAGTCGGGGTTGACTTATGATGACTATAATGTCGGCAAAACTTTTGTGGATTAAACGGTTTGATTTTGAAAAGGGCATTCCGGCCAGTGAGAGGGGCATGGCGCTAAATTGCCGATTGCCAGCGGGTAATTCGAGCCCTGATATTAGAATATTATGTGCAAATAACAGATGACTATTTCACAAAAGTCAATAGTCAATAGAAAGTTATAAGTCATGATTTATAACCAAAGTTAATTTCATACTAGGATATGATTATATTTTTAAAGTTCATTCCTGGTTCTCTTGACCTCTTTTAAATAAACAGTCTGTAAATCATTCATATTACATGTTGATATTTCTATGCACTTTACATGATTAAAGATATGATAGGAAAGCACTTGTGTTCACTTTGTATGATTTATTTAAAATTTGTATTGTTTGCAGATGGCATGTACTTTGATGTTTACTTTCCAGGTGACATGTATTACTGCAGACTAACTAACAATTAAACTAACTAACCAAGAGAAAGAGAGAGAGAGAGAGAGAGAGACAGAGGGAGAGAGAGAGAGAGAGAGAGAGAGACAAACAGACAGACAGACAGACAGAGAGAGAGTGAGAGAGAGAGAGAGAGAGAGAGAGAGAGGGAGGGAGAGAGAAAGAGGAACATGAAACTTTAATTCACACACAGAGATTACATTGCCGATGAGTTGACTCGTTAGGCCTAAAATAAAAACTTGTTGTATTGCCCTTTAGGTGCCAAAACATGGGTCGGTCGGAAAAGATTTTTTTTTTTTAACTTTCTTTTGTTGTCGCTCTCTTTGGGCCGATATTTTTCAGTTTTTAATGATTTTTTGTTCCCGTCCTCTTTTGGCTGATATTTCTCAGTTTTTAATGCCTTAATACATGTGTTTCAGAGTCATCATTCCATTCATATCTTTTTCACCTCATAATAATCCATGGTTTGCAATGTTGTGTTGAGACAACACTCTGTGCTTTCCTGCTAAAGAAGTTGGTTTTCTAAAACTTGCTAGCAATGTGAAGATTGGTTGGAATAATTTTATTTTATGCATTTTTATCCTAAGTCAAACAAAATACCGGTACATATTTTTTTATTCATTTATACAACAAATTCTATAAAAAAACGGTTAAAAAAAAAAAAACTTATTTAAAATGCCGACCGTAGATTTTCAGAGTTTTGGGTCGGTCGCAAAGGGCAATACAACAAGTTTTTATTTTAGGCCTTATGTGCCTGCACAGACTTTGGAAGAAAGCAGAACAGAACTAAAAAAACTGTTCTATCATATTTTCTTTAAAGGGCAATTCAATGCTTGTAATAAGTTCATTTATATGGAGGCAGAAAAAAATAAGAGAAACAGAATGACAAAAGTTTGAAATAAATCAGACCAATAATAAGAAATTTATGAATGCTTGAAATATGAGAGAACTAACTCTATGCGAATCTCAAATTTGTAGTTTGGTCAGTAGATTGCGACAACGTCGCGGATAACTCTCCCATTTGTCGTGTACAAATTTATCATTAATTTATGGTGCACTACTAAAATATATTATGGATAGCATACTATTATAGGTTTTCTAACTTAGAGAAAAAAAACCTCATAAGTCATACACACTATTGACAAATTGAAATTTTAGTCATTTGGCACAAATGGGAAAGTTGTATGCCACTACATCAAAGAAACATTGTAGATTCAGCCAATTTGAAGAGCCCATACCTAAAGTGATTACAACTTTTTTTTTTTTGTCCGATATATCTTCTGATTTTTCTGATTTTCTGCTTTTTTTTCTCTAGAGTAGTTTGATATCAAGGTTGAATTTGACACAGCCACAGATCTTGACTTCATTTACAAACTTAGGCTCTGCTCAAGGCTTTAGGAATTGTGATAAAGTGTCATGTTACATGTTGAGTCTCTGCTTGCAGACTATATTTTTTAACTCATAAAGATTCAGAATTTTCCCAAAAGATCAAAATGGCAATTTCATACAATGTAATTATTCAAAAATAGTTCTGTTGGTATCTCTACCATTAGGCAGTGGTTATGTCATTATGCAGTGGTTATGTCATTAGGCAGTGGTTATGTCCAGAGAATTTTTCCTTTTAGATGAAATAAATAAAAATTTAAAAAATTTAAAAAAACATGTGGTTTAGCAACTATTGGCATAAATTGGAATAGTGAATTGATCAGCTTTGCTTCCTCATATCAACACTAATCATAATAATAATAATATAGAGTATTTGTAATGCGCCAACTCCACATGAATACTGTGTTCGAGACGCAATGGAGAAGAAAAACTACAAGTACACGGAAATACCAACAAAAAAATGAACAACATGAATGTGAAAGTAAATCTACTGGAAAGCCACTTTGAACAAATGAGTTTTGAGGGCATTTTTAAAGCATTCTAAACTTGGAATATCTTGTGGCAATTGATTCCATAGGTAAGGTCCAGCGTGTGCAAATGACCTATCCCCCAATGATTTCTTAGTTTTCGGAACAAGCAATTTAGAATCTTATGATCTTAAGCGTCTGGGAGGATTATCATTCATATTTTTTCATCTTATGTTCTTTAAGACAAAAATAAATGAATATCACATGAACCTCTGTGAATGAAAATTACAAAAACAAATAAAAACCAGTTGCCAATTTATATATAAAAATGGTAATCTTAATTTCCAATCCATATTAATGAGCAATTTAGAGACTTTAATATTTATTTTCAATGTATTAATAGTACGAGTAGTTCAAGGCAACCTAGATAAAAGCATATAATACACAAATCTCACTACAAGGAGACAAAGAACTGCATCTTCTTCTTCAACTTTAGATGTCGACCAGACTTTAGTACTTACATGTAGTATTATTTTTATACTTCATATTTATAATTACATTTACAGTTTACTTTTAAATTTGATTCATTATCAGTAGGGGCGCTGGTAGAGAATAAGGATCCTCCGCATTTTTGCGGAAGTCTAGGCCTTTATTCTAGGATTACCGATCCGTGCCCTGGCAATGCAAAAAAGGGATTCCTCGATGATGCATTTGCCAATACAAGGCGCAGATCGGAAACCCTACATCGGCAGAGCGCCAAAGAAAAAAAACGTCCTTGAAAATATGGACGATCCTTATTGTTTAGGACGCGATTTGTCTGCATTTACGAAGATATATAACCTCGTTTATAAATGCGGACGATCCCTATTCTCGGAGGGACCAACTGATTGTTTTTAACTTTATTCGCAAGTGTGTGCACGAAGAACTTTAGCTTACAATTAGCGCATGCACAGATCGCTCATCCGATCTCAACCACATTTTCATAAGTTGGCGCCTAGCCGACATGGGCCCTTCAGATTGGCTATCGCTGTTCTCTATTCACTCAATGCTATAAGATATTTGTGCGAGGAGCAAGCTTGCGATTTTCCGTTTTTTTTTCAATACCAAAATTATGATATTTCAGCCAAACCCTCTATTTGTTATGATTTTTTCACTGAAGTATTTCACTTTACTATTTTTTAAGTTTGAACAATTCTCATTTTCATCATATTTAAGGTACAAACTGGAAATTTATTCTGAGATGTTTGTTGATTTTTCTATTTTATGTGTTTGCAATGCCGTGTGTGCGTCAGTTATGAGTGAAATGTGTCACCGGTTTAAAGCAGGAAGTAGTGCTGTAGCCCGGAAGGCTTACCGGGTTCCAACCCGCCGGGTTGAGCATTTCGGGCCGGACCAGTTCCAGGCCGAACTGTAGTCAGAATTAGATCAACTCGGTAACTAAACCCGGCAGTAAAAAAGAGTTTTTAAATAGCTCATTGTTCTTTATCTACTTATCTTTCATCACGATAAAACCGTCAAAAGTAACTGTGAACAAACACTGCACGATGGCTCGATCTTTTACATCTGTTGACCTGTGTTTGCAATAGACACTGCACACATATATTTTGTGTTGTGTGTTCAAGTGTGTGTATGTATCTCCCTGGCCCTGCCTGCAAGTGATGTGACTGATCAGCTTACTGTACTGACCAATCAGAAAGTTTCCCCCGAGTGAGCGGAGAGTGAAACCAGCATAAATTAAAGTTCAGTGATTGCTGGCACAGTAGAACAGACGATTCATAAATTATGAAGTTTGTTGACCTAGCTGACATAATGTTTATGAGAGTGTGTATGTGAAAATTTGTTATGCTTGAGGTGGAGGCTGAGCCGAGATGAAGCATAGACGTAATACGTCTATGGATGAAGTCGGCAGAGAGTTAAATTAAAGAGTAATTCCATCACCAAAATACTTCCTGACAAGCGGATTTAATTAGCAAACAATACTTAAGCTTATTTGTTCTCTGAAGATAATTATTGGGGTCCATCCTCTCTCTTATTCCCCTGTTTCTCTCTGCCTTAATTCTTAACCAAAATTGAACAAAATGTTTTAGCCCATATTAGAAGAAAAAAAGAAAAAAAAATGATAAGTGTGTGAAATGTTGATAGTCTTTAGAGATGAGAAGGAAAAAGAAGTTATCTTCATCATCATTCTTCCTTCCATCTCTACCTTTTTTCAATTCTATTTATTCATCTTCCGAATGTGTTTTAAACCTTTTTCCCCCCTCAAATCAATTTGATCTTCTTTCTCTAAAAAAAATAAAAGTACAGAATTATTTACGTAATGTAGTTTTTCTCATGTTTTCTTTTCTTTCTTAAGTTTCTTTCACTGTGTCTCTCCATCCCCCCAAAAATTCATTCACATCTGATATATCTCTTTCACTATCATGTCGCAGAAATTTATAATACCAAAACATTCCCTATCAAAGATTAATGCATGCCAGACAGCTTGGGCCCAAGCTGGGTGTAACATTACACCGCGGTTCTTTTGAACAGGGTTCAAAGGTTCAACATGCAGCCTTTTGGCAAGCACACTTTCCAAAAATATGCAAATATCGGTTAAGCGTAGCATGTGCCTTACATGTGATCATTGTTTTTAATTGGCAGACAAACAGACCAATCATAGTAGAGCATGTTGTATGTGCACTCTGACAGGGAAACAAGCTATTTTTAGGATGCCTACATACATGTCGCTAGCCTCATCTTTTTAGGGAGTGGATTAAGGGTGATAATTTATGCTGACCTGGGACTTATGTCTGGACTCACAGACAGCATGATAAACAAAATGAAACGATGTGCCCTCTATTCAGGACAAGGTCGGTAGGTCACACAAGATGTGTTTGTAGTAGCTTTCAAATAGAATCTAGTCAATATTATTTCAGTCCAACTCTCACCGGGTTACCGGACCTTTCCGGGTCCAGTTAAGAAATTTGGAAAATTGCTGGGTCGGGCCGGGTCCGGGTTTTGGGTTCCGAGCTACAGCACTAGCAGGAATAGACCGAAAGCTTCAGTCTCTCTAATCGTCGGTTGTTCCACTGAGACTACGTCTGGCTCCACTAGACCTCCGATTATAGAGACTGAAGTCTGGGGACCTCTTTCTGTGAGGCACTGTACGGAACAAATGGTTCGGTTCGACCGGACCGCGATGAATGAGATATGCAACGAGATTTTCACTCTTTACATCCTCATAACTGCTGGAATTACAACACAAATTAAAAATAACATATATATAGCTTATTTGACTTACGATATCTTGCTCATTTAGATCCTAAATTAATGATTAATCCGAGAAAGTCTCGTCGTCAACATTATCCGTCTTGGTTTTAGTTGATGAATATTCATTTTTTTCTTTTCGAACGTCCAATAGCTACCGTAGCTACGTACGAGTCGGCCCAGCTTGACCAACGAACTCCCACGAAACGAGTGCTCTGATTGGCCATTTGGCTATGTTTTGGTAGGTGGACCCGGAAATATATCGGCCGCCGGGTAATATTTCGAATGCATGAACGTACCGTTTCACAGTTCGGAAATACAAATTGGATAATTCATATAGTCTAAGTAAGTCCGTAAATTATACATTTAATATTAAGTTATCAAATTTTGATAACTGTAATTAGGACAAATGACATACCGACCTAATTTACATCTGATTTAGAAATCAGAAAATTAGATCTAGAGTCTAGATCTAAATAAAGAAAATCGGGGAGAAAATGTTTTGACACAAAAAGCTGCCATTGTTGGCTATAGCTACCCCCACGGTACGAGATCTCTGGGTTGCCATCTGTATTGGGGAATGACAACAAATGTCAGTTTTATTAAAGAAATGACCCAAATCAGATGGTTATTGCTGTCTATAGCAGGAAGTGTCAAAATCTCTGGTGTGTGACGTAATATTATGATTAACTTTGCCATTGAACTTAAGTAGACTAAGTTGCGCTTAAGAAAAGTGGTTCCTCTCGCACTTCAATTCGAAGCCACTCGAGCGGATCGGCCAAAGAGAGCGCAAAGTTCTTTGTGGTGTGTGTACAGTTCAACCGACACGATAACCAGTGGCTTATTTTACAAGAAAGCCAACAAATTTGTCATGCACCAGCACACTTTGATCACCAATTCACCATGATTTCCTTCATCAATCAACGATGTTTCCCATGCATTATTTTGGATGAATAAAATAGTCACAAACCACACACAAATTTAAACATGTGGGTCTACATATGAAATTCTGGTACGCAGGTAAAATCTAATAAACTTTACTAGCTTACGACTGATTAATTTCCAAAACATTACAGATGCGTATTCTTTTATATATAATTATTAATAATCGAGTACAATTACCTAGAATTCAGCTGCATTATCAGAGAAGAAGCCATTTTCAACGGAGAATTTCCTGAATTTTTAAGATTTTATCCCGTCGACTGCTTTTGTATCCTCGTACAAAAAGTGAATCAAAGTTAAATTTATTACTTGAAAAATGATAAAAAGTAATATGTAGCAAAAATTGATTTAACAAATAATAATGAACATTTTAAGTTTTGTTTTATAGTATAAAAATGATGTGATTGATATTTTCTAAATGTGAAATTTCTGACCGATTGGCAACGTTGTTACCAGCAACCATTGTCAACACTATTTGGAAAGGTATGGCATTTTTGTCGCTTTATTTTCTCTTTTATTCATCCTAATGTACAATATTATGCTACTTTGTAAGGACTTTTCCGTGGCTTCCATTATAGATATCTGTGATGAGGTTATTTAATTCGTATTTTTATCATTGAAACATATCTAAAATGTGTATTTTCAATGGTCTTAAATTTTTCTTTTTCAATTAGACAGTGCAGTCCCATATGTTCTTAATCATGTTAATGGTATAATTTTTAAATTTCTTAGCCCAAAAATAGATCTCGAGTCGAGGTGTGAAACCTATTATATTTAGATCTAGAAAGGAAAACTTCAATAACCCTTTTCTCCTACAGTCTACAACTAACTAGATTTATCTAGAAATGGGTCTACAGGTACAGGTACAGTACAGAGACAGTCCTACTCTTCCTACTAGATCTAGTCCTAGTCCTAGCTCCTTTCAATTCTTCTTCTTGAAAGCTGAAGTTGAATTCTTCGGGGGGGGGGGGGGGGGGGGTGTATAGGGTGTTTACAGACGTGTATCAATCATATATCTTATTTACGTCTGGGGACGTGGACCGACCTTTAAACGTCTCTATCCGAAAGACGTGACTCAGTTTCGAACCTGAGGCTGAGCCTTAGCTGCGTCCTACGCTGAATCGTTTGTAACTTCCATTGTTAGCTGGATCACAGGCGCACGCCACAACGCCTAGGGGGAGGATTCTTCTTTTATTCTCCATTTTTTCCTTATTCTTCTTATTACCAAATTACTTATTAATTATTACTTATAATTACTGGGTGTACTGGAAAAATGCAGGGATCTGCTGTTGAGTTTTCAGGTCTAGATCTAGATCTATCTGTCGTCATGTCTGTCTGTCGTCCAACTCCGACTTTCAAGTTCCATCTCTGTCTTCTCCAATGATTTTTATTTGTTTTTCTTCTTCTTGTTCTTCCAAGCTTTTGTTCTACCTCCCCTTCATTTTCTTCTTTTATTCTTTAACTTGTCTCTTCTATTTTCTTTATTCTTCTTATCCTCCCTCTTGTTATTCATCCCCCTGTTATTCTCTTCCTCTTTTTCCATTTCCTTCTTTTCCTTCTCCCACTTCTTGTTCCCCTCATCTATCATGTCCATTGTTTTTTATCTTGTTTTTCCATTAAACATCATTCTCTAAGATTTAATCTCTTGTGCAATTTGAGTAGTAAACAATGTTCAAAAGCCCTTCGTTCATCTGTCAGTGGATTTTAAGCATTTATATCAATCATTAGTTGGTTTTTAATAGATTTTGTTGTTCAACCTGTATTTTGTATATTCTTATTGATCATATTTTTATCTTTTATTTGAATCAATAATTAGATTTTACTTATAATGTTCATCCATTTTTTGTAAATTGAAAAAAACACACACATTGTTTCTTTTCTCTGTTTACAGCATAAAGAAAACGATGACTGGCATCAATACGGAGCTTGAGATTCAGGCTCATGCCCTCGTGGATCGTGTGATTGATAATGCTCGGAAGCGGATCGTCACTGATCTAGGAGACACATCTGAGAGCTTGAGTCGTCCCATGTCTGAAATCAAGTCGTATGATAGCTTGCTATACAGGGAGACAGAGGAGTACGAGATACCGAACATAGACTGGATGACAATTGAAGAATTTAATATTGACCTGGGAACCAAGAAGTTAGATGAATTTGTAAAGGTAACAATATTCTTTCATTATTACTTTCAAGTTCTTATTACCTTATTAACGGATCTACTGGGTAAAATGCAGTCATTCCTATCTTCTGCTTGTTGTTAATCTCAATTTCTATCTAGAAGTCTAGTTGGTAGTTTTCTTTATATATTTTGCATATATATTTCTGGGCTTTTGAAAAGAAACTTTTTGTTTTAATTTTTTTATTTTAACATGGGATCATCTTTGACAGTAACATACATTAGAAAATGTATGTGATATTAGTGGTAGTTCAGCTACATTCATCATATATCATAAATTTTGTTTTATTACATACAATTGCATACATATGTAAAATCCAAAGTTACATGTTTTATTATTGCATCACAAACTGGTTTTTATCCTTTTGAAGCCTCCAGAACATATGCTTTCTGCCCAGATTTTGTTTTTCACTGATTGTTGGAAAAATATAACGGCATATACATGTATTGTATTCTCCTTTTTTCACCATAGACCTGGGAGTATGACAACAGCTGGTTATACTGCATTGATTTCCTGAGAGAGGAAGATGAAAAGTATTGCAAGAAGTATCGCTATCAGGTCCGATGGAGCATTCCTACCCGGAGAAAACCAGTCCCACGAGCCACTGCATGTGTGTACTTCACCTTAGAGGTCTCCAAGATCAAACCCAAGGTATGCTAACATATATATATATTTTTTTATATTTGTGTTTTTATTGGTAAATCAAAAGAAATCACAATATTTACAAATAATTTACATAATTAGAAACAAATTCACTAAACAGAATAAAGCAATAACAATAAAATAAAGTAAATGGTACAAAATAAAAAAATTAAAAGGCAGAAAATTGAAAACGTTACAAAATAATATTGTTCAAGAACTGTTTTAGTTTGTCTCTCTCAGGTGTTCTGCCAAGGGCAGTCTATACATTAGGGCCCTGTTTCATATAACCAGTTAGCAATAACAAGTTCCAATAACTGTTATAAGCTACTGAAATTGTGGAATCTGATTGGCTGAGAGCTAATTCGTCATGGAAATTTAGAATGTGTTATTTGTAACAAGTTTTATGAAACAGGGCCCCAAGTTGACATATCAGGGCCCTGTTTCATAAAACTAGGTAGCAATAACAAGTTCCAATAACTGTTATAAGCTACTGAAATTGTGAAATCTGATTGGCTGAGAGCAAATATGTCATGGAAATTTATCATTAATGAAGGCAAGTTTCATGAAACAGGGTCCAAGGCTATTAAGGTTCTTCTTTCTCCATCCCTCTCCATCTTGAGCTTTCTGTAAAATATATGTTTTGTCACATATCTTGTCTTGACACATGACACCATCCCAGTAGACCAGTTTACTAACATCTTCAAATTTTATGCATACTTTTTAAACATAAATTGTTTTTGACAACCTGAAATCTTGCTCGAGGCCTGTCTTCAATTTGCCTGACATAGCAACACATAATGTATGCAGAATTGATTACAAGTATTGTAGTGCATGCATTTATAACGGGTTTAATGGAATAACGCGTCACTAGGTCCCCAGAAAATATGCATCCGTAAATTTGAATATGTTAATTAACCGGTCTATTCTCGCGGTCCATCTCTTTCTTGTTTACCATTCATCTTCCCCTCTATGATATCCCCTTGTTCTCTTCTAGATGTCTCTCTATGTATTTTACAAGCACAAAAGTATTTGCTAACCATGGATGAGTGTATTTTATGTCTTGAAATGGAGTACCTATATGTACATGCCAAATATTGCTACTCAAGTTTTTATTTTAATTCATTTTTCTTTTGGGGTCCTTTTGAGTTATTGAAATAATGTGAACATAGACTGTCTTCAGACCAACATTGCATAGCTATATTACACACGTTTTGAGATGTGGGGTAGTCGATCACTCGAGTATTAATTAATACCTGAATCCTTTTTTCGAAGCTAAAATTTTATACTTTTCTCTGCTATAACATAGCACTGAGAATTTAATGTAAGATTTGGTCTGTAAGTCATCTTTTTAATATCTATTTTTACTCAATTTTATACTGTCCTGCCAGCAAGAAATGTTCTCTATTTTGAGCTCTGTTTATTACTAGAACAGCTTATTTTTTGTTCATTTGTTTTTTTAATTTTATCTTGTCAATGATTATTGTTGATTACACCACGATTCGTAAATTGTTATACCTCACCATTTTATTGTTACCATTTCTGTAAAGTCACATGGATAGGAAAAGAAGACCTTTGGGTTACAGTTATTTAGTTAATCTTTTTCTTTTCCTGGCATCCATGTGACTCCTTTCCAAATGTACTCTTGTTTTGTATTCAATGATTTTCTTTGTTTTTGCAGAATAAATAATAAGGTATACAGCAGTGCATATATATTAACAATATTTTTTTCCTTGTTTGTTTTTTCAGACGTTTCCTGTATCTGTATACTATGTGTTTGAGTCCAACCGTCTTGTTCACCAACCCGGTCAGTCACGGTTCAGGGATCGCTGGCTTAAAGACACCATTGACACCAAGATCTTAGTCATGGACACTGTCACATTCTGAAGAAATAAGAAAAAAACTCATATGCAAAATTTTATGGCAACTATAGATGTTGTGTCAGCAAACTTCTCATGGGACACTTACATTTTAAGGAAACGTTAAAACTGTCTCAGCCAGGTTTTATATGGAGGTCATCTTATCAAATAAACTGCAGATGGGTATACGGTATCAGCACAATTTTCATTAAAATACTTCTATATCAAAACTCCATACCGGTACTCGTTTCTCAAAAAATAATTTACAGATATTATTAGCAGGGACATACATTATGTATGCAAAGTAATTTGTATGCAAATATGCAACACAAAATACAGTCAAACCTGTCTTGGTGGCCATGCATTTTGTCTCCCTCAAGAGAAAAATGTGTGTTGTAGAACCTGTCTAGAAAGACCACCTGTCAGTGTCTACAGTTCATTTGTTTCTGTTTCATTTTGATGGCATTTTGATAAGCAGGTTTGACTGTATTGATCATGCAAGTACAGGATATATAGATTGTTTTTCTGACTTTTATATTGTAGGTTTTCTCAAAAGAGTACATTCTTCTTGAGAACACCTTTTTTTTAGCGAGTAAGGTAATAAGTCAGGAATTCTCCTTAGTAGGTTCTTGATTAAATTCAGAAACGATGGTTTAAATTCAGATATTGAAAATTGGATAGTGAAGCAAAATATATAAAACTAGCAAAGCTCAGACTTTCTCTTTTTTCCTAGGCTTTTATAACAAAGCGGCCTAGAGAAATAAGTATGCTGGTTTTATTTATTCAACTTGTTAATAGTTGGTTCCTCTCGTTTGAAATAAACCTGCCCCTGATGTGTATCTTTCCAAAATAATTTATTAAGTATATATGTGTATATATTCAGTGTATGTCTTGTAAATATATTATGTAGATTAAATCTATTATATAATAAAATGTATGATTTGTCACAAATTAATGTTTTGGTATATTTTTTTCTCCAAACTGTTTGCACATTGTCAACTGATTTTGTTTTTACCTTATTACCAACAAATCATTTAATTTAATCATTTCAACAGTAGTTGTGATATCAATTTTGAAGCCCAGTCCAGAAATCTATCATTATTGGTGTTCTTAAAAGTGGTCCAAATTTAGGTCAGGTTTAAAATCATATTAATAACTGGGTTTGGGTTCAAAACTCATGATCTCAGCACGCTTTGGCAATCAGTCATAATTTACACAAACATCAATTTCATCTACACTGCAACTCTACAACTGAATAAAAGAGACATAAGTCATGATTTTTACTATGAAAGACCACATTTTTGTTTTTGGTCCATTTATATCACATATAGCCATTATGTATTATACACCAAGTGAAATCAACTACATGAGATGTCACACAGTTAAAAGTTTACTTCCAAGCACCATGATGATGAATTAATACAATTTGCTTTCAGCAGCAATGGAAGACCACACATATATATATATATCCTGTAAAAATCAAAACTTTTGTGGATTTTTGACGTCCATTTTCTTTTTGTGCATTGCCAAAATCTTGTGTGGTGATGAAAATGATTGAAGTTATTTCACATCAAAATTCAATAAAATTGTATGAATGCAACGTTTCTGAAATTACAGTACATGCACTAATGTAAATCAACCCAAACATTCATGTCTATGTATTGCTGGAAAGGAAGACTAAAAAATCAAAATGAAATAGTATATGTATCTTGATTATATATCAATAATAAGAGGGAGAGAGAGAATGGGAGTTAATTAAAGAAGGGAAAATTCTTATCAGCATAAAATAAAAAAAAAATTCTGTGTGATAGGATAGGTTATAAACGGGAAAGGATAATATATTTATTTTTTACTAGTACTGTATATTTTGCATCTAAATCTAAGATGATATAATTATGTAAATATTTAAACACTCACTGTAAATATACTCTATAAGCACACAGGACCATGAATCTTGACTACAATAAATGAATGTATATACTAAAGCACTACAACAATCCATATTTTTACAATGATTCTCGATATTGCATGTACTGTACAAGGTACTAAAAGAGATACATCTATGTGTTTTTTAGGCTGTTTCAATCTTTCACTTATGGCTATTCTCTACTGCATCATATTTCAATGTAAAATGCATGGAGAATTTATTAGTAACTTTCAACCATAAAAGACAAATTCACCATGGTTACAAAATCTAGTTGTTATACTATATGAAAACTAGTGAAATGATAGTTTGTATCTATTTTGTGTGAAAACACCATAACATACACCGAATTCAGAATATGTACCTTTGAAAATTTAGATAATTTAATTATAACTATTTCAACTTATAGATGTATATCCATTACAAATTTATTTAAAATAAAGGATTCTTTTTTCAAATATAAAAACCTATATATATTCTTTCAAAACACTATCAGGTTGTTAGAGTCTTCAGCAAAATAAAGTGAGTTGGATATATTTATTTATTGCAACGATCTTGACCTCTTTTAGCACAACTAGTTTTCATATACACTGTACAGTGAAAGCTGTTTTTAGCAACCACACGTAAGGAAAGACCAATTTTCTTGTCTCCCTTAAATGATCTTTGTAGACAGGTTTCACATTATATATTTGTTTACAAAGTATGTCTTTTTTATAGTATCTGACGTAAATAATTTATCTGTGGCTAATTAAGGCACAAGTTCAAGGTGTCTTTTCTTCCCTAGCAACGTTATATTCAAATATTTCAGGAGACAACATTTTGTTTGTTTTACCTGACTGCTAAGAAAGCATGTGTATGCTTGTAAGTAAGCAACCAATTAAGAGACCCACAGCTTTAAGTCCTCTCCAAGAGACTTGGTAATGAAGATTACTTCCTAATTACCAAAGAACATTAGCGCATCGACTTGGTTTCGAAACCCGGAACCTCCCAGTTATGAGACCACTGCTCTACCACTGATCCATCGTGCCATTCGCTCTCATCTAGAACCAGGTGGTTTGTGTTTGACCAGAGAAATGAAAGAATTCACTAATCATAAATCAGACTCTGAAAGGCAGGCCATACAAATGTTGAAAATCAGACCTTTTGCAGTTAAAGATAGAAGTTTGATTTCACATAAAACTCTGGAGATGTATTACCGTTGAATTTAAACAGTCTGCTTCTTTTTCAGCTTTCTGCCCACATTTCTCAAATTCTTTTCCATGACCTCTGAAGCAGGGTTAAGGGTCAAAAGTATGCTTCTTTTTCAGCTTCCTGCCCAGCTTTCTCAAGTTCTCTTCCTTGACCACTGAAGCAGGGTCAAGGGTCAAAAGTCTGCTTCTTTTTCAGCTTCCTGCCCAGCTTTCTCAAGTTCTCTTCCATGACCACTGAAGCAGGGTCAAGGGTCAAAAGTCTGCTTCTTTTTCAGCTTCCTGCCCAGCTTTCTCAAGTTCTCTTCCATGACCTCTGAAGCTGGGTCAAGGGTCAAAGACCTCTGGTACTGGTGGTAGGCCTCTTCCAGCTTTCCCCACCGGTGATAAAGGACACCTAGGTTGCCATGGTAACGAGCAACATCCGGTTTGTAACGGATGGCTTGCAGGTACATCTCTTCTGCTTCCTGGGTTCATAAAAACAATAATTTTTGTGACAATGAAAAGTACAGCTCACCTGTAACCGTGAAGATTTTCTAAATGAAACTTAAAGAAAATACTATTTTCTCTTTCTTGAGCTCTGGTCTGATTGATTGATTAGTAAGTCGACTTTTCAATTATGAAGCTTGCAGTGATCATATTGATGAAAATTTGTTAAAAACAATTTTGATAGATTTATGTTTTGAGCCTTTTCATATCTCATATCAAAGATAATAAAAATTAATTTAGATGAAATATTATCTGCGAGATAACCCTACAAAAGCTTATTTTCTTTAGTCCATTTATCTTCCATATCATCAACATTAGTATTATTAGTATTATCATTATTAGTACTATCATTTATTATTATTATTATTAATATCATTATTTTTGTCATTATTTTTATTATCATCATCACCATTAATTTTATCATTATTATCATTATAATCATTTTTATTATTCCCATCATCGTCATTATCATTATAATCATAATTATTAGAATTATTATCACCATCATCATTATTATTTGTATCATCTTCTTTTTCTTGCTATAATTGTTGTTACATTTTATTTGCCACAATTTTTATCACAAATTATTTACCAAAACGACCCCTTTTTTCTTTTAAAATCTCCTCCTGACCCAATAATAATTGACACATACCTTGTATCGTTCCATCTTGCCTAAGACATTGCCCATGGCATAGTAGATAGATGGATCTTCCTTAACATGCTTCAGAGCCTCCTGTCCTACAGATACAGCAGTATTATACTGACCTACAAGGAAATATTGTAGGGGAATATTAGTAATATTTATCATTAGTCTTAAGTTTCAATCAAATATAAAAATATTTGCTCCAAATCCTCTTGTACTGATACAGTGGTATTATACTGACCTACATAGAAAGATTGTAGGAAAATACTAGTAATATTTATCATTAGTCTTAATTTTCAAACAAATAAGAAAAGAAAAAAAATTAAAGAAGAAAAATCAAGAAATTGAACCCGAAAGTGTTCTTTTTTTTAACCCTTACAAATTTCACCTTGACAAATATGCATCCCACAAAAAAATTAGTAAGACTTTCCCAATCATAGGAGCATCTTTCAATTATATCTTGATACAAACATAGTATGATACACATTTATACTCAATATAAGACTTCTTCACAATTCATTAAACTATCAAGACTGAAAAGCAGACAAGTTTTCTCCTATTTTTTACAGAAAAATATTACATCTAATATCCAATGACTTCACCATTAAAACATTATGAAATAAACTCTTGACAATGCAGATGAGTTGAAATGTAGACAGAAGGCTTGTTCAGAAATGGCAAAGTAAACCGCCCCCCAAAAGCACCCACAATTTTTTGTCTCTGTTGTAAGACATAGAAATGCTATGCATAATACAGTTTAGATCATCATTAATAAAACCATCATGGTTTTGGCTGCATCATATATCTGAATGCAGCCCTAATGGCAATGGAAATACTTCTATACAATATACATACCATGATGATCTGCTGATAATATGTACAAACTAAACATGTAGCTTGTTCAAAATTATTAAGAGACATGGGGGAAAAGAAATTAGATTTCAGCATGAATACAACAGAAATTGTCATGGCCTGCCATTTATTTTCACCAAAAAACATAAAATAATAATGAGACCAATATGATACAAAATAAGTTTTTTAAAAACTTGGTGTCATTATAGACTGTATAGTATGAAATAAATAGATTGTGACATGTTCTTCAGCTAGTGAATAAATCAGAATTATGAGATGAAAAGAGGAAACCTTGAAATACCAATGTGAAAAAGAAAAAGCTATATATTTGGAGAGAGTAAATACCTAGTTAAAATTTGCATTTGATCTACAGCACAATGACTACCAGTATTCATATATGACACGTATGTAAGTCATTTGAACAACCACTTGTGTAATTACTCTCCCTCTGAACAACCACACATATTTTTGTTCTCTTACCCAAGTCATCATACAATGTTACAATGTTGAACCACGCTCGAGAATGGTCAGGCTTCTGAGTAATAGCACTTTCCCAACCCTGCACTGCTAGCGTCCACTTCTTTGTATCCAAATACTGCAGTCATGGCATTATCATTACCAGTGGATTTAATAATAGGGACTTTTAAATTTGCATGTCAACATAGTGGACTGCTACATGTCGACGTCCTTTGAAGGCTTTGGCAGAGCCTTAAAAGGACGTCACAGTGCCTTAAAAGGATGTTACACATAGCAGTCCACTATGTCGACGTGCAAATCTAAAAGTCCCTAATAAAGTCAGTCTGCTACAGAAATGTATATATAGTTAACAACCAAGTTATTCATGCCCCTTGTAAATTTGATGTTCTTTGTGTTTTTCATATCTCAAGAAGTAAAGACTAAAGGTGGATTGGTGGAGTTAGGGCCATTGTTGAATACTTTTTGATGTAAGCTTTAATGTTACATTCTCAAGAATATAAATTGAAACAAATCAATTTTTCATTGGTATGGGTAAGAATAATTCAGTTGTTAACGTATTTGTAGGTACCGGTATGCTGGGTAAAGCAAGTAATTCATTTGGGCTAGCATTTTGGACTTTAACTCTTTAACAAGCTTGTCAAACAGAAACAAGCTGTAAAATGGCTTCTGGTCAATTGATATCAACCAAAATATTACTCAAATTTATAATCAGGTTGTGTCCTTGAATTTAAACTGTGCAGGAGCTTATAACACAATTATAATCTACTATGTCTTTTCAAATTTCTTTTCTTCCTCATTAGACATTTCTTTGATGATTGAAGGATAATATATTTTCATATTTCCATGTTATTGTGGAAATTTAACGTACATGTCTGCTCCTAACTTTTCTGTTTAGTTTTAATCAATTTGCACGATATCAAATTCACATAATACCATAACATTGAATATGGATTTAGAAATGCTACACACAAAGTTTCAATAGATTTATAGCAAAAAAACTTCAAAGCCTAAATGAACAATTACTATGACATTTTTCATGTAGCAGCCTGAATTAATTTCTTTCACCCAGTATAATCAAAATAGCATGCATTTTTCTTCATGCTCATGCTATAGATATTATGTTTATCATCAAAGTTTTTACATTAGTGTTAGAATGCAATCACATCAATTCTCTTCTAGAATGAGAATATTCTAAATGTATCGCTCTTCCGGAATATCATGCTCCATGCAGGCTATTGAATTTGAATAGAGATTTCAGGCATAAACTTTTACAAGGATCAGGCAGATAAGGCCATGAGTACTGAAACTTGTTGTGGATTTTGTCCCCTTTAAGAATATTGAGCTATCTGTATCCCCCCCACCCTTTCCTTGCATATATATATATCCATCTCTTTCTCTCCATCTTTTTTTTTTCTCTCTCTCTCTTTTATATACTCTCTATCTCTGCCTCTCTTCCTCTCTCACTATCTCTTCCTCTAACTCTCTCTCACTCTCTCATTCTTCCTCTCTCCTTGTCTCTATTTCTTTCTTTTTTGCCCAGACTTCCCAACCCCTACTCTTTTACTCTCTATCTGCCTACATCTATTAAGAATGCTTTACAAGTACTCCAACATCAATTAAAGTCAGGGGGGGGGAATAACAAAAGTATGAACAAATAGGTTCACTACAATTGAATACAACAATAATTAAATAAAACAAGGGACATGCAGATTCACTCTCTCAGTCTCTGTCTCTCGATCTTTCTCCCACTCTCTCTGTCTCTCTTTCTCTCTGTCTCTCTTTCTGTCTGTCTGTCTCTCTCTCTCTCTTTCTTTCTTTCCCTCTCTTTCTCTCTCTATCTCTTTCTTTATGCCCTGACTTCCCACCCCACTTGTTCACTCTTTATCTGCCCACATCTTTTACTATTGTCTTTAAAAGTTCTCCAACATAAAAAGAGGTTCTGAAGAAGAAAAAAAACATGTGAATAAAACAAAGGGCCACTACAATTAAATAAAAGGATGATGTTACTCACACTCTGCATACTAACTACGAGGGGCATGCAGATCCATGAAGATTTGTAGGAATAAATACTGGAAAAGAGAAGTTATATTTAGTTCATACACCACACATGACTTCCAAAATACTTTGGTAGAAAGGACAAAAAGGGGGATATCAAACTACATGTATACAATCTTTGTTGAAAAGGCAGAGATATGAATGATTAATGTTATAAAATGATTAAGCAGTGCATTTTGTTAAGAGAAGAAAGCTAATAATGTCATTATTTCAAGATATAACATGTACCCCCTCCCCCAAACATAACAAAAGAGACAGAGATATGTATAGTTGAAAGGTGAAAATGGATAGCTTGAGAAATGCATAGAAAAAAGTGAGCAGCAAATGGCAGAAAATGGAATAGCTTTAAGAACTATAATTAAAACAGCAAAGTTGGTAAACTTATCCCTCAGAATACATAGAAACAGAGGGGAGCAAATACATGATATTTTGTCCTCTACCTTATGAACATCATCATAAAATTTAGTATACCAAATGATTCTAATGACTTGAAGGCCCTACCAGAGTTTGAATCCGACCAAATAACAGGGAACATGACACATTCAGTGTCAATTTTTGTTAACTTTTTTGTTGTTGGCAGTAATGTATTGGACAGCAAAAGACAGAATATCTTGAACTTGCTCAGAAATAGACTTATAGATGTGATAGACATCTGAAATTCTGCTATCAAAAAAAAGAAAGGCAAACAGTGAAATAGCTTTTGCAACTGCAGTTCAACAGCAAAGTCAGTAAATATTACCCCCCACTATAAATAAGGAACACATAAATATAAAATGTTGTAGACTTCTGAAGTTCTGCTATTAATTCTCACCTAAGTTATCAAGCAGTAGTAGGGTATTACTCCAGGCTTCAGCGTGAGTGTTAAGCAGGGACGTAGCATTCAGCCATGCGGACAGTGCCTGGTCTGTGTTGCCTAGTATTAAGTACTGTGAATAGTAGTGCATTCATGCATTTATCATTATTATTATTATTGTGTTACTTGTTATTCTCTGCGATTCAATCACTATGAACATGACGGACAAAGAAAGCGGACAAAATATACAGTTCCTCACTCTATCCTCAATAATTGCTGTGGTAGACAAAGGAACATCCCTTCACTGCTATTATATAAAAATGTGTAGAACAGGTGTCACATGCATATTCACCTGTTCTACACATTTTTAGTGTTAAGCAGGGACGTAGCATTCAGCCATGCGGACAGTGCCTGGTCTGTGTTGCCTAGTATTAAGTACTGTGAACAGTAGTGCATTCATGCATTTATCATTATTATTATTATTGTGTTACTTGTTATTCTCTGCGATTCAATCACTATGAACATGACGGACAAAGAAAGCGGACAAAATATACAGTTCCTCACTCTATCCTCAATAATTGCTGTGGTAGACAAAGGAACATCCCTTCACTGCTATTATATAAAAATGTGTAGAACAGGTGTCACATGCATATTCACCTGTTCTACACATTTTTACATAATAGCAGTGAAGGGATGTTCCTGTCTACCACAGCAATTGTTGAGGGTAGAATGAGGGACTGTATATTTTGTCCTCTTTCTTTGTCCGTCATGTTCATAGTGAATAGTACAGTCAAACCTGTCTATTAAGGCCACCCAAGGGAAACAGAAAAGGAGGCCACTGTAGACAGGTGGTCTTTCTACACAGGTTCTACAACACACATTTCTCTCTTTAGGGAGACAAAATGCATGGCCACTATATAAACAGGTGGCCTTTATAGAGAGGTGGCCACTGAGACAGGTTTGACTGTATCATCATATTGTCTGTTTGGAGCTGGAAAGACAGTAACTGTTAACCTGTACACAGAGTTAATGCCCTTCTGGCTCCAGACAGATGATATACAGTGAAACCTGTCTATAAAGACCGCTACAGGGAAACAATGAAAAGTGGTCTTTATAGGCAGGTGGTCTTTATGTACAGGTTCCTGTAGTACACATTCCAGTGACTAGCACTTTTCAAGGGAAACAAAAAATGTGGTCTTTATAGACAGGTGGTCTTTCTAAACAGGTGGTCGCTAATTTAAAAGCAGGTTTGACTGTGACAGGTTTAGATGGGTGTGGTTATTGTTCACTTTGGCCAACTGGGGAGCTTCACTAGCTAGTGCAAGATATTTGTTTAATCCTTGTAATGTATAACAATCAATTTGGGTGCATATCAGGTGCAACATCCTTGTAATTCTTACAATATAGACTGCATTTCTCAAGTCAAATCTTTTAACATGATTTTATCCCTTTTTCTATTCAAAGGCAACAAGTTGATTATCATAGAGCTATAGGTTTCTTTCTCTTTTTCAGCAGCAATAAAAGCATGTTTAGTTAGCGATACTGATTAATTTAACATGCATGTTAGATCATTGCTTAGGGTTATAACTACGAAGATTCGCTGTATAAAAACATAATATCACAATAAGAAAAGAAGTAATTGAACTAATAAGTTAATAGTTAATAGAAAAATCTCTTTGAAAGAGATGAACGTATGAACAGAGATCAATGGTCAAAATATATACACATTCATTAACACCAATCCACTGAGAAAAAGAATGGACTGGTTTTAGATATTGAATAATACCTGAACAGTATTTTCAAAATTCAGTCTATTAACAAGATACATTTGCAATAATTCAGAAAATAAATATAAGAAACAGATATGGATCTATCAGGTATCCTTCAGCAAACAATATGCCTGGGTGATTTGGTCACAACCAGAAATATAGATTCACCCTATAAACTGAGCATTTGATTTTCCTATTATTTTAATCCATTGCAAATAGTATTAAGTCTATGGGAATGATAGAATTCAGTAGACAACAGGTTAATATTAATATCAATATTTGTTTAAAAAATACATTAAAAAATTTAAATGGATTACAAGACCACTGGCCTTATGATATCACGATTGCTTCCATATCATATGCTGTAAGGGGCTAGATCATATCTATATCCAACCCTCACCCCTAATAGAGCAAGATGCAGAAAAAAACTGTTATCACAGGACTGATGGGTTGTCACTCCTTTGTGCTCTAACAACAATGATATGATTGCAGGGCCCTCAGGGAGAACAGTATCAATACTGATGAGGTTACCCTGGTTAAACAAGACACTGTTATCATTATTATCCTTTATTTTTAACTAACTGGCTTTACAGACTTAATCTTTTAGTTCCCCTACAGATAAGTCAATGTTTTCATACATCATTTGCTGCAAGAAGGCCGAAAGAGCTATGGTACTGTCAATGCCATGGCAGTGACGGTCTTATAGAGGGCAGCAAATTAGATGTTCTTACCAGGTTTCCCAAGTTGAAGAAGCAATCTGGATAATTTTTACGATGTTTGAGAGCCGTCAGGTAGCTGACCTCTGCTTCCCGGTGCTTCTTCAAGGTTGCCTGGACAATGCCAAGGTTCATCCAGGCTGCTGCAAAGGTTGGTCTGGGGTCAAGAAAGGTCATAGACAGTCAATATATTTTTTCAGAAGTTTTAAAAACAAGTGTTAATCACTAGAAGAAAAAAATAATAAAGGAGTAAACCTGGAAGCTTTGAAGCTCCGCATCCTGGGAATTCTTGAGGTTTATCTTAATCTTTAAAAAAAATCCTAAAGCTACTAGTATTCAACAATAAATTAAGATAAAAAGAATAGTATTTTGTGATGATTCCAGGTAAGTTTTACTTTTCTTTCATAGATAACTTACATCTACACCTACTAGTACCCTTTACAAGACTGAATCGTTCCAATCAAAGTTATCAGAATCATTAATGCTAGCATCTCTAGTAACTGTTTTCAAGTTAAACTTGTTAAACTTTGTGGTGTTGAAGCATGCAGTTATGACTCAAAAGCGTAGCTGCTGGTAACTGTGAGTATTAGCATGTTATCGCCACAATTAATATTTAAAAAATATACCTGATTTTAACAGCTTTAGAGATGAGCATCTCTGCCTCCTTTGTCTGATTCAAGTCTCTTAAGATGTTACCTAGATTATTCAAAGCTTGGTCATAATCAGGATGCAACCTTTGGAGAAAAGATAATGTATTGAGGTGAGATAATGACATTGCATTTCAAGAGAAACTTGCCATTAAAGGGGGAGTCCATCCTGGTATTAAGTTGATTTAAATAGAAGCAAAAAATGAGATAAACAGGTCAGTGATAGTTTTAGCAAAAACCGATACAAATTTAGAAAGTTATGATTTTTTGAAGGTGCAATCAATCAAGCACAAATTGACAACTCTGTGACATATCTTGCAGCTCCCCTCCCTTTTGCCCTATACCGGTACTAAAAACAACAACAGAAATTCATATTTTCTCTGAAGAAAATTTCAATCATTTTTCTGCTTTTATCAAAACCAACTTAATATCAGGGTGGACTTCCCCTTTAATTATGATTTGGATACATAAATAATGATTATAATAGCTTCATTCAAATTACACATATAACCCCAGGGGAAGCTCAAGGCACTTGAAGGTAACTTGTACTCTAGCTGTATTAAACCTAGCTACCCAAAGGCAATACAAACTAGATGGAATTCGCCCCCTACAGTCGAAAATGATGCCTCCGTCATAGAGCAATTTTACAAACCGAAACGGAAGAAATTTTTCAAATTCAAGTTCAATTGTAATCCATTAACATGTTCTCAGAATATCGTGATTACAAGCAATTTCTCATATACATATATGACCCTTTGATCTTTGACCTCATGACCCTAAAATCTACTCAGTTCATTGGCTCTGCAAGATTTCCTGAGTTAAATAGTAATCCATCTGTCAGTTCTAATGAGAATGCGTCCACAAGCTATTTTTGCATACATAATGAGCCCATGACCTTTGATCTAATATGAACCATTCATTGGCTCTGCAAGATACATAAATGATCTAAGTTTGGCAGGAATCCATCAATCTGTTCTAATGATAATACGATCACAAGCTATTTTTGCATACATAATGAGCCGCATGACCTTGACCTTTACCTCATGACCCCAAAATCTAATCAGTTCATCAGCTCTGCAAGTAACATACATGCCCTAAGTTTGGCAGGAATCCATCAATCGGTTCTTGAGATAAGGCGATCACGAGCTGTTTTTGCATACACAATGTGCGCTGTGACCTTTGACCTCGTGACCCCAAAATCTAATCAGTTCATTGGCTTTGCAAGATACATACATGACCAACGTTTGGCAGGAATCCATCAATCGGTTCTTCAGATAACGCGATCACAAGCTGTTTTTGCATACATAATGAGCCCTGTGACCTTTGACCTTTGACCTACGTGCTCCAAAATATAATCAGATTGTTTTCCAATAGTGATACACACTATCACCAAGTTTGAAGTTTAAATCTCCAGTGGTTCTTGAGATATCATGATAACAATCTCAATGTATGGAATTTCATAAGTTGACCTCTGTGACCCTTGACCTTTGACATACGTGCTCCAAAATCTAATCAGATCGTCTTCCTATGGTGATACATACTATCCTTAAGTTTGAAGTTTAAATCTCAAATGGTTCTTGAGATATTGTGATAACGGTCAAACGGGACGGACGTACGGACGGACAACCCGAAAACATGATGCCTCCGGCACCACCTTCGGTGGCGGAGGCATAAAAATCCTTCAAAATGCTGAACCACCCCGGCCCTTGCCATTTCAGCCCAAAAGTTGTGATAATTCAAATGTTTACAATATTTGCTCCTACGCCCCTTTCAAAGGGATATGAGGGGTCAGGATCCATCTAATGGCATGAAAGGACATTCATTGTGAAGTAATTATAAATAGCCTATTCAACATTTTTAATTTTCTCCTCCAAAATGCTGAACCACTCCGGCACTTGCCATTTCGGCCCAAAAGTTGTGATAATTCAAATGTTTACAATATTTGCTCCTACGCCCCTTTCAAAGGGATATGAGGGGTCAGGATCCATCTAATGGCATGAAGGAACATTCATTTTGAGGAAACTAGCTTATTGAAAAAAATTAATTTTCTCCTCCAAAATGCTGAACCACCCCGGCCCTTGCCATTTCGGCCCAAAAGTTGTGATAATTCAAATGTTTACAATATTTGCCCCTATGCCCCTTTCAAAGGGGTACTGGGGTCAGGATCCATCTAATGGCATGTAAGTACATTCATCGTGGAAAAACTAGCCTATTAAAAAATTTCAATTTGTTTTTTCTCATCCAAAATGCTGAACCACCCCGGCCCTTGCCATTTCGGCCCAAAAGTTGTGATAATTCAAATGTTTACAATATTTGCCCCTATACCCCTTTTAAAAGGGTACTGGGGTCAGGATCAATCTAATGGCATGTAAGTACATTCATTGTGGCGAAACTAGCCTATTTAAAAAAATTAATTTTCTCCTCCAAAATGCTGAACCACCCCGGCCCTTGCCATTTCAGCCCAAAAGTTGTGATAATTCAAATGTTTACAATATTTGCTCCTACGCCCCTTTCAAAGGGATATGAGGGGTCAGGATCCATCTAATGGCATGAAAGGACATTCATTGTGAAGTAAATAGCCTATTCAACATTTTTAATTTTCTCCTCCAAAATGCTGAACCACTCCGGCCCTTGCCATTTCGGCCCAAAAGTTGGCATGTAAGTACATTCATTGTGGCGAAACTAGCCTATTTAAAAAAATTAATTTTCTCCTCCAAAATGCTGAACCACCCCGGCCCTTGCCATTTCAGCCCAAAAGTTGTGATAATTCAAATGTTTACAATATTTGCTCCTACGCCCCTTTCAAAGGGATATGAGGGGTCAGGATCCATCTAATGGCATGAAGGAACATTCATTTTGAGGAAACTAGCTTATTGAAAAAAATTAATTTTCTCCTCCAAAATGCTGAACCACCCCGGCCCTTGCCATTTCGGCCCAAAAGTTGTGATAATTCAAATGTTTACAATATTTGCCCCTATGCCCCTTTCAAAGGGGTACTGGGGTCAGGATCCATCTAATGGCATGTAAGTACATTCATCGTGGAAAAACTAGCCTATTAAAAAAAAAATCAATTTGTTTTTTACCTCCACAATGCTGAACCACCCCGGCCCTTGCCATTTCGGCCCAAAACTTGTGATAATTCAAATGTTTACAATATTTGCCCCTATGCCCCTTTCAAAGGGGTACTGGGGTCAGGATCCATCTAATGGCATGTAAGTACATTCATTTTGAGGAAACTAGCTTATTGAAAAAAATTAATTTTCTCCTCCAAAATGCGGAACCACCCCGGCCCTTGCCATTTCGGCCCAAAAGTTGTGATAATTCAAATGTTTACAATATTTGCCCCTATGCCCCTTTCAAAGGGGTACTGGGGTCAGGATCCATCTAATGGCATGTAAGTACATTCATTTTGAGGAAACTAGCTTATTGAAAAAAAATAATTTTCTCCTCCAAAATGCTGAACCACCCCGGCCCTTGCCATTTCGGCCCAAAAGTTGTGATAATTCAAATGTTTACAATATTTGCCCCTATGCCCCTTTCAAAGGGGTACTGGGGTCAGGATCCATCTAATGGCATGTAAGTACATTCATCGTGGAAAATATAGCCTATTAAAAAATTTCAATTTGTTTTTTCTCCTCCAAAATGCTGATCCACCCCGGCCCTTGCCATTTCGGCCCAAAAGTTGTGATAATTCAAATGTTAACAATATTTGCTCCTATGCCCCTTTCAAAGGGATATGAGGGGTCAAGATCCATCTAATGGCATGTAAGTACATTTATTGTGGGGAAACTAGCCTATTCAAAATTTTAATTTTCTCCTCCAAAATGCTGAACCACCCCGGCCCTTGCCATTTCGGCCCAAAAGTTGTGATAATTCAAATGATTACAATATTTGCCCCTATGCCCCTTTCAAAGGGGTACTGGGGTCAGGATCGATCTAATGGCATGTAAGTACATTCATCGTGGAAAAACTAGCCTATTAAAAAATTTCAATTTGTTTTTTCTCATCCAAAATGCTGAACCACCCCGGCCCTTGCCATTTCGGCCCAAAAGTTGTGATAATTCAAATGTTTACAATATTTGCCCCTATGCCCCTTTCAAAGGGGTACTGGGGTCAGGATCGATCTAATGGCATGTAAGTACATTCATTGTGGCGAAACAAGCCTATTGAAAAAAAAAAAAATTCTCCTCCAAAATGCTGAACCACCCCGGCCCTTGCCATTTCGGCCCAAAAGTTGTGATAATTCAAATGTTTACAATATTTGCTCCTACGCCCCTTTCAAAGGGATATGGGGGTCAGGATCCATCTAATGGCATGAAGGGACATTCATTTTGAGGAAACTAGCTTATTGAAAAAAATTAATTTTCTCCTCCAAAATGCTGAACCACCCCGGCCCTTGCCATTTCGGCCCAAAAGTTGTGATAATTCAAATGTTTACAATATTTGCTCCTACGCCCCTTTCAAAGGGATATGGGGGTCAGGATCCATCTAATGGCATGTAAGTACATTCATTGTGGGGAAACTAGCCTATTCAAAATTTTAATTTTCTCCTCCAAAATGCTGAACCACCCCGGCCCTTGCCATTTCGGCCCAAAAGTTGTGATAATTCAAATGTTTACAATATTTGCCCCTATGCCCCTTTCAAAGGGGTACTGGGGTCAGGATCCATCTAATGGCATGTAAGTACATTCATCGTGGGAAAACTAACCTATTAAAAAAAAAATCAATTTGTTTTTTACCTCCACAATGCTGAACCACCCCGGCCCTTGCCATTTCGGCCCAAAACTTGTGATAATTCAAATGTTTACAATATTTGCCCCTATGCCCCTTTCAAAGGGGTACTGGGGTCAGGATCCATCTAATGGCATGTAAGTACATTCATTTTGAGGAAACTAGCTTATTGAAAAAAAAAAAATTTTCTCCTCCAAAATACTGAACCACCCCGGCCTTTGCCATTTCCGCCCAAAAGTTGTGATAATTCAAATGTTTACAATATTTGCCCCTATGCCCCTTTCAAAGGGGTACTGGGGTCAGGATCCATCTAATGGCATGTAAGTACATTCATTGTGGGGAAACTAGCATATTCAAAATTTTAATTTTCTCCTCCAAAATGCTGAACCACCCCGGCCCTTGCCATTTCGGCCCAAAAGTTGTGATAATTCAAATGTTTACAATATTTGCCCCTATGCCCCTTTCAAAGGGGTACTGGGGTCAGGATCCATCTAATGGCATGTAAGTACATTCATTTTGAGGAAACTAGCTTATTGAAAACTAGATGGAATTCGACTGCGCGCAGTCGAAAATGATGCCTCCGCCATAGAGCAATTTTACAAACCGAAACGGAAGAAATTTTTCAAATTCAAGTTCAATTGTAATCCATTAACATGTTCTCAGAATATCGTGATTACAAGCAATTTCTCATATACATATATGACCCTTTGATCTTTGACCTCATGACCCTAAAATCTACTCAGTTCATTGGCTCTGCAAGATTTCCTGAGTTAAATAGTAATCCATCTGTCAGTTCTAATGAGAATGCGTCCACAAGCTATTTTTGCATACATAATGAGCCCATGACCTTTGATCTTATGAACCATTCATTGGCTCTGCAAGATACATAAATGATCTAAGTTTGGCAGGAATCCATCAATCTGTTCTAATGATAATACGATCACAAGCTATTTTTGCATACATAATGAGCCGCATGACCTTGACCTTTACCGCATGACCCCAAAATCTAATCAGTTCATCAGCTCTGCAAGTACATACATGACCTAAGTTTGGCAGGAATCCATCAATCGGTTCTTGAGATAAGGCGATCACGAGCTGTTTTTGCATACACAATGTGCGCTGTGACCTTTGACCTCGTGACCCCAAAATCTAATCAGTTCATTGGCTTTGCAAGATACATACATGACCAAAGTTTGGCAGGAATCCATCAATCGGTTCTTCAGATAACGCGATCACAAGCTCTTTTTGCATACATAATGAGCCCTGTGACCTTTGACCTTTGACCTCGTGACCCCAAAATCTAATCAGTTCATCAGCTCTGCAAGATACATACATGACCAAAGTTTGGCAGGAATCCATCAATCGGTTGTTCAGATAACGCGATCACAAGCTGTTTTTGTATACATAATGAGCCCTGTGACCTTTGACCTTTGACCTACGTGCTCCAAAATCTAATCAGATCGTCTTCCTATGGTGATACATACTATCCTTAAGTTTGAAGTTTTTACATCTCCAGTGGTTCTTGAGATATCATGATAACAATCTCAATGTATGGAATTTCATAAGTTGACCTCTATGACCCTTGACCTTTGACCTACGTGCTCCAAAATGTAATCAGATTGTTTTCCTGTAGTGATACACACTATCACTAAGTTTAAAGTTTAAATCTCCAGTGGTTCTTGAGATATCATGATAACAATCTCAATGTATGGAATTTCATAAGTTGACCTCTGTGACCCTTGACCTTTGACATACGTGCTCCAAAATCTAATCAGATCGTCTTCCTATGGTGATACATACTATCCTTAAGTTTGAAGTTTAAATCTCAAATGGTTCTTGAGATATCGCGCTAACAAACTCAATACAAGGAATTTCATAAGTTGACCTCTGTGACCCTTGACCTTTGACCTACATACTCCAAAATCTAATCAGATCGTCTTCCTATGGTGATAAATACTATTCCCGAGTCTTAAGTTTAAATCTTAAATGGTTCTTGAGATATTGTGATAATGGTCAAACGGGACGGACGTACGGACGTACGGACGGACAACCCGAAAAACATGATGCCTCCGGCACCACCTTCGGTGGCGGAGGCATAAAAATTGACAGCTTTAAGAAATTACCATGAACCATGTACCTATTCACTACATCCAGGTTGAGGGTGGCAAATGTAGTCTTGCCAAGGGCATCATATGTAGTAGATTGAATGTAATTAGGACCAACAAGATTTATAGACATATTTGCATAAGCCTGTATGGTATGCTCATGGCTTGGAACTTCTAGTTTCTATTTCCTTTTTTTTTTTCTTTGCTCATTACACAACTACTACACATCTGCTACCAACATTAATTGGCAGATAACATTAATTGCTCAGGTATATGTAGCCATATTATTGGATAGATAAAAGACTTACAAATTGGCTAACAATTAAGAAATAAGGAGTAAATCAACATGTTCAAATCATACCTAATGGCCTCTCTGTATGCATCTATAGCTTCTTGTGTATGACCTGCATCTGCAGCACTCTTGCCAATGTTATAGTGAACCTGCAAAAACAGTTTAATATTATTTATACGTTTTATCAAAACAGGGTAACTCTCTCTTTCTGTATTAAAACTGTTTTCCTGAGAGGCCCTGTACAAATTAGAGGTTACAAGTACAGGGGAAATTGAACAAAAGTTAAATACATGGATTATATGGGGTTTTTATTGTTTTTTGTATACACCATGATATATTCTGACCAGCTTATATATAACATATGAATATTTAATATTACCCATAATGCTGTTTTATCTATGAACGACTATAAATTGAGCACTAATCAATACATTGTTTATACAGTGCGTCCCAGAAAAAACGAAACCGAGAAGTATCGATGTTCTATCATAACTTAATCACAACTATAATTAATGAATGATACATATTTGGAAAGCTTAGAGTCTCCTCTTTCATGTGATGCTACTCAGATAATGCATAATTCACGCATGAGTGATTAAAAGCAATTTGAAGGAAGGAAACCAAAAAGACATTTGGCGGGCGGTTTCTGAATTTCGAAGAAAAATTCACATTTCTAGAAAGTTGAGTTTCTGCCCTTTCATATGACACCTCAATCAGCGAAAATGAGCGAGGAATGACAAAGTTCTGTTTGTTTAAAGTAGTGCTTGCATTTCCATAATTTGATTAAACGAATTCGTTTTTACTTGCTGCCTGCCGTATCAATAAACGAAATTAACAAAAGACTTAACTCCGTTTCGTCGACAATCAACGGTAGACGAGAGTCTTCATGCATGGCTGATTGTCAACGAAACGGAGTTAAGTCTTTTGTCAAATCTGCTTTTTGCTACGGCAGGCACCCAGTGAAAACGAATTCGTTTGTTAAAATTATGAAAATGTAAGGGCTACTTTAAGCAAACAGAACTTCGTTATTCCTGGCTCATTTTTCTTGATTGAGGTATCATATGAAAGAGCAGAAAATGAACTTTCTAGAAATATGAATTTTTCTTTGAAATTCAGATACCGCCCGCCAAATTAGTTTTTGGTTTTCTTCCTTCAAATTGCTTTTAATCACTCATGCATGAAATATGCATCACGTGAGTAGCATCAACTGAAAGAGGAGACTCTAAGCTTTCCAAATATGTATCATTCATTAATTATGGTTGTGATTAAGTTATGATAAAACATCGATACTTCTCGGTTTCGTTTTTTCTGGGACGCACTGTATGAAAAGCTCTTTTGATTGATATTACCTGTAAAATTGTGATTGTTTATATACCGTAAATAACGTTGTATAAACCGCCCTCGTGTATTAACCGCACCCCTCTTTTTCGCCCTTTTTTTTTTTTTTTTTTTTTGCCGAGATTTTTTTTTTTTTGTGTAAGATCATTACGGTACTGTAAATTAAAAAACAGTAGGGACCTAGGATAGAACCTTGTGGTACACCATGTAATAGAAGAAAAATTGGAGGAATTATTATTATAAACTACATATTGAGATCTATCAGAAAGATTACTTTCAAACCAAGATGACAGACAAATTTGAGTGTTGTTCTAGTTTCCGAGTGGTGAGTCAACACACCGATTACCGAGCTGGAAGACATTGCCAGGCATAGCGCCAGGTGGAGGGGCATAAATTGAAACTTTAAAAAAAAAAAAAAAAAAAAAATTTTTTTTTTTTTTTTGGTGTACCGTGTATAAACCGCACCCCCGATTTTGAAATTTTTTCGGCGGCAAAAAAGTGCGGTTTATACACCGTTATATACGGTACCCTAGTCATACAGAGGAGATGGACAACAGATCGACAACAAACTGAACATGACATTTCACCCCAAGCAGTGAAAGATTAGTCAATCTGGACTCGGTTAGGAATCATTGGCGGTGTGACTGAGGTGTATACATGTATGTAAGTTTTAGCCTAGAGTACACACATTCAACATCAGATACAAGTTTGCATCTGAAAGTACTACCAAAATTTTATTCTTATCATCTCACCTTAGCGTTCCCTGGACATACTTTTAGCCCAGATTGGTACAGCCTTCTCTCAGTCGACCATTCACTGTTTCTATGGTAACAGCGAGTCATGTGACAGACAACAATAACAAGGAGGAGAACCTGCATGACCTGAGAAGATGAATAAATTTGATGAATGCTTATATCACAGTTAATTCCATATCTATATCATAATAATATACACAAATTTACACATTTTCATAACACAGAAGTTAAGACTGAACTTTGATTTGTCTTTTTATTTTACTCTACTTTGAGTTTACCACTGTTTAACTTCTTACAAAGAACACAGAAAACAATATCACATATACAGATGTGGAAGAGTTAAAGAGGCATACATACATGTAAATATCATATTTGTTGTATTACATAAACCAAAGTCAGAAGAAAGTATAAGAAAAACGGTTGAAAAAAAAATCAACATGGATTTGGATCTTCATCGCGTTCCATCATTATCTTACTCTCTTCATGATAGAGGTCCCATTCAGACACAGATGTCTGGTTCCCATGACGACCAGTAAACAGAAGCCTAGACTTGGTAAGTAGAGGACGCGTTCAGCGATCACAAAGCCAACCCGGAAGAAGATGTTGGACGCTGGGAGGAAAGGGATGATCACTGCAGACATGGAAACAGTCACAAGTCTGGGGAGGATAACAAAAGGGATCTTCTTACAATATTCTGTTTCAATAATAATAGCGTTAGATCTGAAACTCAGAGATTACATGAATGTGCTTGTACCAGCATCTGTCAGTGTAATATTGTTTTTTGAAATAATAATTAAAAATCATCAATTAGAGCTCTTTTTGGATTAACTCTTGCAAAAGTGATTACAATATTTCGTATATACATTTTTGATATCTGTAACAAGAGTTATTTAGAAACTTTTCAGAGCTTGAATCCCCCCTCCCCCCCCCCCCCCCCCACTCCTCAAATACAACATGAATTAAGATTGTGCTTGATTTGTAAATCATAAATCATGGGATGTTTACTGTTTTTGTTTGGGTTATTAGACTTGATATCTTCTCTCAAAATGATCTTGTCAATATATAGGCATCAAATTAATAAACCAATACGATTATAGCAACTGGGCCCTGTTTCATTAAACTATAAATAACAAGTTACAATAGCTGTTATTAGCTACTGAAATCATAAATTTTATTGGCTGAGAGCAAATTTGTCATAGAAATATAGTATAGTATTAATGACTGCTTTGAGAGAAATAGTTGTTTTATTACGCTCAAGGGAAGGTTAGAATTGTGCTATTCCCCGAGGCTTGCCGAGGGGAATAGCCCAATTGTAACCTTCCCGAGAGCGTATGAAAACAACTATTTCTCGAATATTAAAGCAGTCATTAATACTTTTATATGCCGAAAAAAAATAGACTAAAAAATAAAAAATAAAAAAAATTTTCATTTTTGTCGAAGACGGGATTCGAACTCTTGCGTACAACAAGAGGTGTATCGAAAACCAACGCTTAGACCATTCGGCTATCAGGCGCCGTTAAGATGCTTGGCAGTTTTCTCCAATATATACATTAAAATGGATTGAAAACGGCTCCGCGTGAGGGATGCTTCGCAAAAGCTCCATGAAACGGACCCTTCTTTTACTTTTGCAATGCATATTGGCACGAACTTAGATCAAGATCTATCGGCAGATGTTGTTTTTTTTGTTTTTGAGAGTTTATTTTCGTCTTCATGTCAACAATGCAAGATAAAATTGTCGGTAAGATCGATCGAGATTCAATTGTATTGAAATTGCCGACCAATTTTTCGCACACGTATGGTATCCTCCATCGCTCAAACCATTTTTTAACATGTAAACCTATGGGGTAACCATGGAGACTGACTTATTTTTTTAATAACCATGGTTATTAAAAATATTGAAATGTTTTAAGCATGGTTACCGGGAACTTTACAGGAACAGTTGAAGTTTATGAATGCAATTTCGACCAATCAGATGGCTGGATTACTTAAGTGAGGTATATAACATTTGTTATTGATAAAAAGTTTTATGAAATGGGGTTCAGATCCCAACTCACCTTCTCTCATAATGGTCTGATCCAAATAGGCAATAGAAGACAATGACACCCATTATGATCCAGAAGAGAATGGGAGCAACCACTCTTGGATCAAGGGGTGTTTGGATGACAGGGACACAACCCATTGACCAATCAAAACACAACCACCAGGGGTTGAGAAGGAGCCAGGCATTCAAGGAGTAGACGTAGCTGTAGTTGATCATCTGCATGTATCAAACAAGATATTAATAGTCATGTAAGATAAGATACTTTAAATATGCATTAGGAGTGGGCTCTCGATATGGGGAATATAGGTGTTTCCCCAAATAACAGGTGTTGTCAAACACCAGGGATAATCCTGGGCGCCATTTCACAAAACTTGTCATCAGTGACAATTGACAGTTTTTGTTATAAGCTAGTGAAATCCTTGCTTCTGATTGGTTATCAGCAAATTTGTCACTGGTTTTTGTCATTTGTCATTGAAAAAGGCTTTGTGAAATGGGTACCAGGATTAGCCTTAATTTTTATGACCAAGCCTTATATAATGCCTTGCATTCCTCCATACGGTAAATTCATATCTCGCTTTTCTCTCACCCGACGACTCTCCTATAGAGACTAGGGGGTATTACTAATTGATTGGACTACAGGTTTGCTGTGTGCAGACTTGTACACACATTAATGGTCATTTCACCAAGCCTGGTGTCAGTGAAATATGGCCTTATGCACATGGAAACTGATGACCCACTAATAATGAGAAGTCCTTTCCATTTTCATGGTACCAGATGGTTGAAAGAAGAACATTCATACTTCAAACGCAAAAGTAGAAAAATGGGATGAAGTAGAGTAGTAGAAAGAAAAGAAACAGAAAAAGGGATGCTTCAGAATGACAGATGGATCCCTTTAAGAGAAATAAAGTTACAATGACACTTGAGAAGAAGAAAAAAATTCATTCAATAAAACATAAATAAAAGTGACTTTATCCAATTACACCATAAAATCAAAAGTACTATCAGTGAACCTACCAACAGTATAATTTAACATTGAAAAGCACAGTTTAACCTGTCATACACTGTAGTTTCATGTTATTGCACTGAAATTTATGTGTGCGACTCGGCATGGAATTAAAAATCACATACTCTCAGGCTCTGTCATTTCTACATACCGGTATTTGTATTTTGATTGAAATAAAGAATGTACAGTTCTAATGTTGGCTGACACATTCCCTGATTGATAAGGGAAATGGCACAGCAATATAATATCAAAAATTGGGCTATTATTTAGGGGTAACATCTTACCCTCATCCAGATATTATCAAGAAATGAAGCAGGATTGTCAACCTCTTGAAAGGATGGAACCCCACTACCCATGATGAAAAATCTACTCAAACAAAAAGAAACAAATGAAAGAAAACAAAACAAAAAAATTAAAACAAAACAAAAAAAATGTAGAATCAAAAGTGAAGAATGTCAAATTAAATTAACAGATTGAAGAAAAATAATTGAATGTTAAGGAGAATCTATGGTGGACTAATGGTATTTAAGATATGAAAGTCAGTGGCTAATCAAAAATTCTTAGGTATGGGCTAAAAATCCCCTCCTGAGCTACAGGTGGAGGCAGAATACACCCGAGCATCCCTTTGTGACATAAACAAACTGCAATTAGTATTGAGCTATGTGGGGGGGGGGGGCAACATAATATGTCCATATGTTGGAAATGCCCTTTTTTGCCCTTTGATAAGGCATTTTTTATAATAATAATAATAATAATAATAATACATATGATTTATAAGGCGCCAAATCCACTTGGCAGTCAAATGCTCAAGGCGCAGCTTGTGCAAGAGATGAAATACATACATGATACATTTATACAAAGTGCGATAGGAAAGGTACAGACATGAAAGGTTATGGTAATCAATTATAAGCTAAATTAAACAGATATTTCTTAAGATTGTTGTTTAACACTTCAGCAGAACTGCTATTCTTAATCCATTGAGGGAGAGTATTCCATAATGAATGCTGTGAGCAAAGTAACAGCAAAGTAACAGCAGCCTAACTAATGCTGTAATGGCACAATGGCTCAATGGTAGAGCAGTGGTCTCATAACCAGGAGGTCTTGGGTTCAACAACTCGATTCTATGCGCAAGTGCCCTTTTGAAGGCATAAGTCGTCGGTCCCCTGGTTGCTATACTTACAAGCAAACACACGCTTACTTAGCAGATCAAACAAACCAAACCAACCAATGCCAGGGTTACATAATACATTCGAGTGTCAAAAGTAACACTATATGTATTTTGTGCACAAGAACCAAATAATATTACCTGGTGAGTAAAAGTAGAATAGCTGAGATGGCAAGAACAAGGTGTCTGAGCAATAACCTTCTGAGCCATCTTAGTTCCGGAGAACGGAGGGCAAGCTGTATGGACGGTAACACATGATGGCGCTTCAGAGTCTTGCAGGTGGTAGAGAATGATGGGATTGGGTCTATGCCACAGTGGATGATGATGTCATACACACTACAGATACCCTGGGAGAAGAAAAAAATGATGATCTGGAATGCTGCAAAAACTATTGTTTTGGTTGAATCAAAGGTAAGTAAGGATACTAAACAGATGCAAACAAGATACATGGATTGTTTGCATTATAGTGAGACTGATAATGTGTTCCTAATGCAGTTATTTCTTTGAAATATAATATAGTTGAACCTTTAAAAAAAAAAAGAATATATATAAATATATGAAAAAAGTCAGATATTGCTAAAAAGTTAATGATTTAAGGCTTGAATGTTTCTTCAGATCAGAATTTGTGAAATCTCTATACATGTTAGATTTAATACTCATGTTGTACTTTTTGTATTAAAGGGGTATGTGTATTACATTACAAAACCTTTTGAAAGGCTTGCCTAGCTGACAGTTCAACATACATGTACATATAACCTAATAATTGTATATGTAATATTCTTGATAAGTGAGGATTACTACTTACTATAACTGTTATGCCTTGTTCTTTGCAGAGCATAGCCACGGCACATAATACCATGCTCAGTACAAGACGTAGAATTGAATACAGAGGAGTTGAATCGAGGCAAGATGAATCTGAAAAAAGAAAATGGCATTGTCTTTTGACATCAACATGACTGAAAGGATCATAAAACTTGTTATCAAGAACAAGTTTACAAAAACTGTTATAAGCTACTGAAATCGTGGCATTTGATTGGCTAAAAAGATATTTGCCATAGAAATTTAACATTTGTCATTGTCTAAATTGTTTTGTTTTCTTCAGATTTTCTCCTCCCTTGTTTCTGATCATTCCAAATAAATGAGATATTGGTATTGGTACATTGTTGTTGTTTTTTCTGTTATTGTTATTTCCTGATAACTCAAAAACAATTTCCTCAGGAAGAGAACTTCTAAGATATTTTCTGTATGAATATTTTCAGACTCAAACAGCAATCCATATATGTGACCCGGCACCACAAAACCAACAAAAAGTCGCAAAATATTATTTTCCTGATTTCATCTGATTATGAAAGAAGAAGTTCTCCTCATTAAAATGGTATATTACTTGTCCAAATTGAAGCTTCCTAACCCTTTCAATTTAGTGAATGAAAAAAGCTGGTGAGGGAGGTTACTGGTATTTAATTGTGAGAAAGAGAGCTTTAAAGTTTGGGGCTATTCAAGCATGCGGAGCAAGCAAACCACAGGGAAATCAATAGAAGGGTGAATCAAAAGGCCATAGCAACCACTATGAAGAGATTTTCAGATTAGGCTGAAATTTGGCCTGATGGTCAAACATAGTCTGTTCATTATGTTTCTGAGGTTTCAATGTGTGGACTTAAGTCTTTCAAAAGATATTATGTTGTAAATGTATAGAGTTGTAATTGGACAGATTAAGTGAACTGCAACATAGTGCCGAGACACCTGCACTAGACAATGCCTATTCATGGTGGACCCGGAGTCTTTTTGTTCCCCCTTACATAACACTGCTTGTCACCTATCTTGTTTTGTATACATCTGGGCAATTATTTGTAACCACATTATCAGGAATTCTCTCGTCGCTGTCTTGCCCAGTAAGTGTTCAGTAAGCAAAGCTGTAAGGTTGGCCTGATCCCCCGCAGCTAGCCCCCGCATCATCGCTTCGTTGACCGCCCAAGCTACCCGGGCATCTGCGTTGGTGCACCCCGGTACCATCCCACGGCAAATCTGGAACTCGGATGTGAAAGCGGATACAAACAAAATGGCGCGCCGCACTGATTGCTATAACGGACCAATCACAGCCCGCGTAGCACGACCCGTTAGCAACGACCGACCATTTCCGGACTACGATAATTTCGCTCGGGAAAAGTGATCACATTTTGGAAGAGACCGAAGGCTGTGCGAAAAAAACTGGTCTAGAAAAACCGTTTAAAACACATCTTCTACTATGTTTTAGACTTCCAAATTTTGATACTAGGTACAGAAAAGACCACTCTTTCAGAAAATGCAAAAAAACAAAAATCTATTTTTTCACCTAAATTGACATTTTAGCTGATTACGGAGAATCGCTGGTTGCGACTTTTTGTTGGTTTTCACATATAGAGTAAACATGTGCACTTTAACATCAATCATAAAAAATACTGAGAATAGAATTGGTACACTTGTACTTACCACTTTTGCAAACAGTTGTATACATGAGGAAAGACATGAAGAAGAACAAGGCACACAAAAGATCTGCTCGTCCAACAATACCAGCAACCTGCGCACATAATGAAAAGAATGAATGAAAACAAAGAAAAGTGTTGAAACATTTAATACAGTGAAACCTGTATATTAAGACTGCTCAAGGGAAACATGAAAAGTGGTCATTATAGGCAGGTGGTCTGTATGTACAGGTTCCTTTAGTACAGGATTCAATGAGAAACCATATTAACAAATAAAAGCAAAATGTATACAGGTTTTCTGTAATACCTTTCATTTATAAATCACCTTTTTCAAAAATAAGCAAAGCATGATTAATAACAAATTCAGTGCAGTATAAATACAATTACAATGAGTAAAAACAAAGAACAATATTACAGAAAATTACAATCACAAATTGTTTCCACTTTTATTAATCAAGTTGAATAACTTCTCTTTCAATTATCATGGAATTATCTTACATTGTATACTTATTTTCATAATTCAGAAACACTGCAGTGGGTTGCCTTTTGTCTTAATTTTACATCTTACAGGGAGGTCAACATGCGAATTCCCAAAATAAATAAAGTTTGTTATAAACCATGCTTTAATGCACATTTTGCAAAGGTCACAAAACGTTCTCAATGGATGATTAATAGTAAAAGTAGTCATTGATTCTTTGTAAAAAGAAATTGCATTATGATTTTCTTTTTTTAATTACCAGGTCCCTCCAAAGCTAGTGAACCGAATCTCATCATACAATCAGCAGATTCTGTTTGCCAGCCAGGGCTTTATTTGCTTTTCACTGTGATCGACTGCTTTTGAAAGGGCATATTGTCAGGGCACTTGTATTATGAGCAATACCAAAAAAAATCACCACATGCCCTCATATGATAGCAAGATTACTTACAGTATATTGGATGATGCCCAGTTTAGTCCAGCTCGAAACATATTTATATATATTACCAGTATACAAGACATTCAAATTATTAAGGATTAAAAGGAAAATCCACCATGATATTAAGTAAGGTTGATAAAAGTAGAAAAATAAGAAAAAACAACTTAGTGAAATTTGAGCAAATTCAGATTAAAAATAAGAAAGTAATACATTTTTTAAATTGCAATCAATCAAACACAAATTGGCAACTCTGTGACGTATCTTGCAAGGTTCCCTCCAATTTGCCCTGTAATTAAAACTTTTATAATCTATATTTCCCCTAAAGAAATGTTTTCAATCATGCATTCACCCTAAATACAACTATTGAAAATTTGTTTCTATACAACCCCTGTATGAAACAAATCTATTCTGACATAAATAACAAAGAAAATGAAAGTTTATGAAAGTTCATAACTTTCTTATATTTCATTGGATTTTGCTCAAACTTTAACTGACCTGTTCCTCTCATTTTTCTGCTTCTATTAAAATCAAGCTAGTATCAGGTTGGACTTCCCCTTTAAAAGTTGGTTGATGAAATACAGGCAGGAAGTAAAATAAAATATTAACGGCCCAGCGCTACTGATATGTTTTTATAGACTTTGGATCTATAAATCCATCTGTTAAGAACACAGGCCCTTCAAACATGTTAGCAAATGATAAGAAAGGGGAAAACCCATAGAAATGCAAAGCAACTTTGATATGATTTTGATAGGTACTCTTATCATTAGGGTATACTAAATACCAAATGGTACCTAATAAATATTATTGGTTGTAAGTAATTGTACATTTATTGGTAATATTAATCCCCCCTAAAATTGAAAGCTATAACAAAGAGAAAGAGAGAGAGAGAGAGAGAGAGAGGAGAGAGAGGAGAGAGAAAGGCCAACAGAGAAGTGAAGAAGGATAAGAAAAGAAAATGCCTGGACAACCCCTGCACCCTCACACTAAATCAGAACCCTCTTAAATTCACATTTAATATTCTGAACATTAGGCTGACAGTGCTAGAAATACGTAATTAAGTGCTATGTAAATGTTATCGTTAACATCATGATCATCATCATTAGATGTAGTAGTATTATCTTTGTAAGGTCAAACTCTTTGTAAAAAGAATGCTGAGCTTGTTTAACTGGCTTTTTGTGACTTTAATCTTCTTGTACAGTCGACAGCCATCGCCTTCTTATAGGGAATATTACATAGCAGAAAATAAAAGAATAAAAGAAATACTCACATTTTCAGTATGGATCGGATGGACAGCAAAGAGTATTGCACACAAGAGGCTGGCTCTTGGACATTCCAGGAACCCCTCATCACCCCCTTTTGCAACATCTGTCACTGCTGTGAGAAGTGCTGAGGACACAGGAAGTACTAACACACTCACTGTGGCATGAAGGAGTATGTTCACTAGATGAAAGCCCCATGGATGGAGGCCTCCAGCAAAGTAGTTGATCCTATCAAGATGTAAAGAAAAGATGAAAGGGGATACTCCAGGATATACTAACAGAACATACCTTCTTCCATCTGTAAATGGACAATATGGACAGTATAGTTCTGGATATATGAGACAACAACAAGCAGAGAAACTAATTTATGAAAGTTCCAAGTATACATACACATAGTTTCCAAAGAACATTTTGTTTATAAAACTATTTGGGGGATTTGCTAAGTAAAGTTCTGGTGTAAAGTGAGTGAGCTTTCTTGAAGTGATCTCTACATACATTCATTCTCCTTTTCCAGAGATACCTCTATCAAAGCTTTCAGAACTTCATAGCCCTTCTCTCTCAAAGATTTTAAATTAACGATTTTAAAACACTTGGTCATCTCACAAGTATAATAAATTAATTTTGAGAGCTTTATCTATAGCTATTCTGGAAGTAATTGACCAATTGAGTAAAAGATCAATTTAAACTAACCTTTGATGAAATAGAATCGCTAATTATAAGGTATAGTGTTGCCACTTCAAGACAAGGCTTACATTGTATCAATACAATAGCTGTAGCAAATATTGTATGATTAATATGTGCAGCACATACTTTGGCAACCTGATACAAGCAGTTAAAGAGAAGGTTGAGTTCTGGGAAGAGGTGAAAAATAACTTGTGAGCGTATTATCATTCTTATTATGCAGATGTGGAAGAACATCAGATAAGACAAGTTCCCTGAAAAGCATGGCTCTTCAAATGCCTTCATATTCTAAATATGGCATGTAACATCGTAAAAATCCAGGGTAGGATTTTTACGCCACATGTTCGTGTAGTCTCATATACATCTTTCGTGTACAGTGTTTGTAACTTTACCAAGACTTGGCCAAATTTCTTATCATTTTGATGATTCCAGAACCTTGCAATACACACAAATTCTTATATGCTAGATGATCAACCTTTTCTGGTCGATTCCACACAGTTTCTTTCACAATGCAATCGCATGACCAGAACTCAACTTCATCTTTAGCAGAAAAATCTGAAGAGAACTTACCTAAAGGTGAGAACAGTCAGAGGTCTGTAGGACTTATGGCTCTCCTTCAGCTCAATGGCCTGGCCCCAGAAGTCATGCTGGAAGACGTTCCACAGTGGAGTCTCCGGCTTCACATCCTGGTTCTTAACAATCGCCTCCAGGTCGTCAAAGACAAAATCACCATGGCAACTGTTCCAGTAGGTCAAGATGCTTAAAATGGCAACAAGGAAGGCCGATGTGATGAAGGACAGCTTCGGAAGTGGGATGGTAGAATCTAAAGACTCATTGTGCATCCAGGTATTGGCAATGGCCTTGCTGCTTTGACTCTCGGTCAAGCTGGCTGTAGAGTGTTCTCCAGAGCCTTGACCGATCCTCTGTTTCTTGCGTGAAACGCGCTGCCTTGAAGGGCTTTGGATTCTTGACTGTGTCCCGAATGCATTGTTGTTGTTGATGTTAGGCATTTTTGCATTCAGATCTGACTGCAGAATCCAGAGTCATATGAATGTATCATATTTATATAGTCTGAAGAAGAAATTCCCTCAACCCATGCTGCTATTGAGTTCATCCAGAATGGTTTTGAAGAGGGTTTACACTGCTTTGTATTACATCTTCCTGTAGAGTTGCCTGTGAGAAAAAAGAGGCCCAAAATGATAAATACATAAATAAATAATAATAATCTGTAAGATCAAGATAAGTCTAAGACTTGGTTTTTCGAGGAACATATAAAAAAACATAAGAGTAATTTTTTGATTTCTTAAATGCATCTATCAAACACATCCTCCTTTCATCAATCTTTATGAGTTTATGTTAATAAATTATTCAAAATCATTCAAAATGAGTACATGAAAACTTCAGAAGTAGAACATTATTGATTAATTTGATTTCTAAATTCAATTAATAGAAACAAACACAATCAGAGATATCATATGATGCACAAAATTGTTGAGCTAAATAGTACTTGTTTGATGCAGAAGAATGGAAATGTTGTCCACCTGCTATATCCACATGCTCAAATGATTTGTGTCGTTTCTGGAGAAAAAGGAGAAAACAAGAGAATCAGCTAAAGCCTAAATACATACCATAAGGCACTGCTATGAAACAAGCTTCCATCCTTTATCCTAAGACTCTCCTCATTGATTTTATTTTATTCTATTTTACAGGAGAAAACCAGAATGGGTTGACAGTCAGCAAACAACCATCTCGTAAATAAAGTAAACTAACAATTAAAATCGAGGACACCGAAACATAAAAATTAGATTCCTTCAATGTACTTCCTGGTTTAGATGCAGAGTCCAAAGTCATACTGTAGACAGCTGGGGCGGGTAGGGTGGGGTAGGGTGGGGTGGGGCAGGATTGGAGGTGAGGGGGAGAGGGTTGATTAATGGAATGGCTTGGTTGTTTTAGATTGTTTATCATGCTGTTTGAAAATGAATTTGTATATGTTATGAGCATCTACACGTATGAGAACACAGATGTTATTTCAATTGCTACAACTAATTTTGTTTTCAATATCTAAAAAAATTAGTGAAGTTAATCAAAATTGAGTGTCATATGCTGAAGATCAAGCAGCATTTCAAGCAACAAGATTATCCTGCAGTCTAACAGCCCACAAGTTGACCAACAGTACATGCACTAGACCAACAGAATGAAATTGATCACAAAAAAGATTAAGCATGAAAAAGATGCTTCAAGGAGGGCTCCAAACTAACTATTTTGGCAAGATGTCTTGAATTAACTTATTATGCATGAGTGAGCTCTATGTTTAAATTTTTAAATTGGGGGAGGGGGGGGGGTTTAGACATTGGTCATTGGTGCCTGTTAATGTCAAGCGGTGCCTCAGAGGAATCAGAGTATTTTAACTAGCATTATGCTGCTTACCAACAAGTCTCAATGCAATACTCTTTTGGTGTTTAATTATCTTCTGTTGAGAATGAGAAAAAGAGGGTGGTAACTCTGTGTACAACTCCTTGAATTAATGCCTTTCTTAGTCTCAAGAAACTGAACTGCTCATTTAGGGTAGTTTTTTTTTTACCACTGGTCACCCTCTTCCTCAGACAAGACCCCACCTCCCCCGACCCCTCCCTGTCCCTTCCCCACTATAATGCATTACATTGCAGACGGTAATCAAACAGATGTGTAATAAAAACTAGCAATTGCTCTGCAAACAATTGTGAGTAGTAAACTTTAATGTTTACACAGTAAATTTTAACGACACACTTCTTTTGAGAGACATGCCCTGAATAACTATTAAAATAACAAAGTCAGGGGGCAAAATTATCAGCATCCATTATATACAAATGACCCTTTATCATGCCCCTCCCTAGTTGAGAGAACATTCTGTTCCTCTATACTCCTCCCTGGAAGAGAGAACATACTGTTCCTCTTTACCCCTCCCTGGAAGAGAGAACATTCTGTACCTCTATACCCCTACAAGGAAGAGAGAACATCCGGTTCCTCTATACCTTCCCTGGAAGAGAGAACATACTGTACCTCTATACCCCTACAAGGAAGAGAGAACATACTGTTCCTCTTTACCCCTCTCTGGAAGAGAGAACATCCGGTTCCTCTATACCCTCCCTGGAAGAGAGAACATACTGTACCTCTATACCCCTCCCTAGAAGAGAGAACATACTGTTCCTCTATACCCATCCCTGGAAGAGAGAACATACTGTTCCTCTATACCCCTCCCTAGAAGAGAGAACATACTGTTCCTCTATACCCATCCCTGGAAGAGAGAACATACTGTTCCTCTATACCCTCCCTGAAAGAGAGAACATTCTGTTCCTCTATACCCCTCCCTGGAAGAGAGAACATACTGTTCCTCTATACCCTCCCTGAAAGAGAGAACATTCTGTTCCTTTACACCCGTCCCTCGAAGAGAGAACATCCTGTTCCTCAATACCCCTCCCTGGAAGAGAGAACATTCTGTTCCTATATACCCCTTCCTAGATAAGAGAACATCCTGTTCCTCAATGCCCCTCCCTAGAAGAGAGAACCTCCAAATCCTCTACACCCCTCCCTGGAAGAGAAAACATTCTGTTCATATATACCACTCCCTAGATAGGAGAACATTCTGTTCCTCTATGCCTCTCCCTAGAAGACAGAACATTATGTTCTTCTTCTCTGGAAGAGAGAACAAAACTGTTCCTCTATACCCCTCCCTGGAAGAGAGAACAAACTTTTCCTCTATACCCCTCCCTAGAAAGAGAAAACATCCTGTTCCTCTATACCCCTCCCTAGGAGAGAGAACATTCTGTTCCTCTAAACCCCTCCCTAGGAGAGAGAACAACACGTTCTGCTTCACCCCTCCCTGAAAGAGAGAATATTCGGTCCTTATATACCCCTCCTTAGGAGAGAGAACATCCTGTTCCGCAATACCCCTCCCTGGAAGAAAGAACATCCTGTTCCTCTATACCCCTCCCTAGAAAGAGAGGACATTCTGTTCCTCTATACCCCTCCCTGGAAGAGACAACAAACTTTTCCTCTATACCCCTCCCTGGAAGAAAGAACATTCTGTTCCTCTATACCCCTCCCTAGAAAGAGACAACATTCTGTTCCTCTATACCCCTCCCTGGAAGAAAGAACATTCTGTTCCTCCATACCCCTCCCTGGAAGAGATAACATTCAGTTCCTTGATCTATCCCCCTCCCTAGAGTGAGATTATGCTGTTCTGCTTTACCCCTCCCTAGAAGAGAGAACATTCTGTTCTTAAATACCCCTCCCTGGAAGAGAGAACATGCTGTTCCTCAATGCCCCTCACTAGAAAAGATAACATTCAGTTCCCTGATTTAACCCCCTCCCTAGGAGAGAAAACATCCTGTTCCTCTATACCCCTCCCTGGAAGAGACAACATTCTGTTCCTCTATACCCCTCCCTGGAAGAAAGAACATCCTGTTCCTTTACACCCATTCCTCGAAGAGAGAACATCCTGTTCCTCAATATCCCTCCTGGAAGAGAGAACATTCTGTTCCTATATACCCCTTCCTAGATGAGAGAACATCCTGTTTCTATATACCCCTCCCTAGGAGAGAGAACATCACGTTCTGCTTAACCCCTCCCTAGAAAAGATATCATTCATTTCCTGGATATAACCCCCTCCCTAGAAGAAGAATATTCTGTTCTGCTTTAACTCTCCATGGAAGAAAAGACATTATGTTCATATATACCCCTCCCTGAAAGAGAGAACATCCTGTTCCTTTACACCCATCCCTCGAAGAGAGAACATCCTGTTCCTCTATACCCCTCCCTGGAAAAGAGAACATTCTGTTCCTATATACCCCTTCCTAGATAAGAGAACATCCTGTTCCTCAATGCCCCTCCCTAAGAGAGAGAACATCACGTTCTGCTTCACCCCTCCCTGAAAGAGAGAACATCCTGTTCCTTTACACCCATCCCTCGAAGAGAGAACATCCTGTTCCTCTATACCCCTCCCTGGAAAAGAGAACATTCTGTTCCTATATACCCCTTCCTAGATAAGAGAACATCCTGTTCCTCAATGCCCCTCCCTAAGAGAGAGAACATCACGTTCTGCTTCACCCCTCCCTGAAAGAGAGAACATCCTGTTCCTTTACACCCATCCCTCGAAGAGAGAACATCCTGTTCCTCAATACCCCTCCCTGGAAGAGAGAACATTCTGTTCAGGATATATACCCCTTCCTAGATAAGAGAACAAACTTTTCCTCTATACCCCTCCCTGGAAGAGAGAACAAACTTTTCCTCTCTACCCCTCCCTGGAAGAGTAAACATCCTGTTCCTCTATACCCTTCCCTAGAAAGAGAGAACATTCTGTTCGTCTATACCACTCCCTGGAATAGAGAACATACTGTTCCTCTATACCCCTCCCTGGAAGAAATAACATTCTGTTCCTCCATACCCCTCCCTGGAAGAGATAACATTCAGTTCCTTGATCTAACCCCCTCCCTAGGAGAGAAAACATACTGTTCCTCCATGCCCCTCCCAGGAAGATAAAACATCCTGTTCCTCTATACCCCTCCCTGGAAGAGAGAACTTTCTGTTCAACTATAACCCTCCCTGTAAGAGAAAACATCCCGTTCTGCTTCACCCCTCCCTAGAAAAGATAACATTCAGTTCCTTGATCTAACCCCATCCCTAAAAGAGAGAACACCCTGTTCCTCTACAGCCTTCCTTAGGAAGACAACATTCGGTTCCTATACACCCCTACCTAGACCAAAGAGCATACTGTTCCTTTATACCCCTCCTTAGAAGAGAGCATACTGTTTCTCTATACCACTCCCTGTAAAAGAGAACATCATGTTCTGCTTCACCCATCCCTAGAAAAGATAACATTCAGTTCCTTGATCTAACCCCCTCCCTAGGAGAAAAAACATCCTGTTCCTCCATGCCCCTCTAGGGAAGATAAAACATCCTGTTCCTCTCTACCCCTCCCTGGAAGAGAGAACGTTCTGTTCCTCTATACCCCTCCCTGGAAGAGAGAGCATTCCGTTCCTCTACACCCCTCCCTGGAAGAGAGAACATTCTGTACCTCTACACCTCTCCCTAGAAAGAGAAAACATCCTGTTCCTCTATACCCCTCCCTAGGAGAGAGAACATTCTGTTCCTTTATACCCCTCCCTGGAAATAGAAAACATCCTGTTCCTGTATACCCCTCCCTAGGAGAGAGAACATTCTGTTTCTCTATACCCCTCCCTAGGAGAGAGAACAACACGTTCTGCTTCACCCCTCCCTGAAAGAGAGAATATTCTGTCCTTCTATACCCCTCCTTAGGAGAGAGAACATTCTGTTCCTCTATACCCCTCCCTAGAAAGAGAAAACATCCTGTTCCTCTGTACCCCTCCCTAGGAGAGAGAACATTCTGTTCCTCTATACCCCTCCCTAGGAGAGAGAACAACACGTTCTGCTTCACCCCTCCCTGAAAGAGAGAATATTCTGTCCTTCTATATCCCTCCTTAGGAGAGAGAACAAACTTTTCCTCTATACCCCTCCCTGGAAGAGAAAACATCCTGTTCCTCTATACCCCTCGCTAGAAAGAGAGAACATTCTGTTCCTTTATACCACTCCCTGGAAGAGATAACATACTGTTCCTCTATACCACTCCCTGGAAGAAAGAACATTCTGTTCCTTCATACCCCTCCCTGGAAGAGATAACATTCAGTTCCTTGATCTATCCCCCTCCCTAGAGTGAGATTATGCTGTTCTGCTTTACCCCTCCCTAGAAGAGAGAACATTCTGTTCATAAATACCCCTCCCTGGAAGAGAGAACATGCTGTTCCTCAATGCCCCTCACTAGAAAAGATAACATTCAGTTTCCTGATTTAACCCCCTCCCTAGGAGAGAAAACATCCTGTTCCTCTATACCCCTCCCTGGAAGAGACAACATTCTGTTCCTCTATACCCCTCCCTGGAAAAGAGAACATTCAGTTCCTTGATCTAACCCCCTCCCTAGAAGAAGAATATTCTGTTCTGCTTTAACTCTAGCTCTCCATGGAAGAAAAGACATTATGTTCATATATACCCCTCCCTGAAAGAGAGAACATCCTGTTCCTTTACACCCATCCCTCGAAGAGAGAACATCCTGTTCATCTATACCCCTCCCTGGAAGAGAGAACATTCTGTTCCTATATACCCCTTCCTTGATAAGAGAACATCCTGTTCCTCAATGCCCCTCCCTAGGAGAGAGAACATCACGTTCTGCTTCACCCCTCCCTGAAAGACAAAATATTGTCCTTCTATACCCCTCCTTAGGAGAGAGAACATCCTGTTCCGCAATACCCCTCCCTGGAAGAGAGAACAAACTTTTCCTCTATACCCCTCCCTGGAAGAGAGAACAAACTTTTCCTCTATACCCCTCCCTGGAAGAGAAAAACATCCTGTTCCTCTATACCCCTCCCTGGAAGAAATAACATTCTGTTCCTCCATACCCCTCCCTGGAAGAGATAACATTCAGTTCCTTGATCTAACCCCCTCCCTAAGAGAGAAAACATCCTGTTCCTCCATGCCCCTCCCAGGAAGATATAACATCCTGTTCCTCTATACCCCTCCCTGGAAGAGAGAACTTTCTGTTCAACTATAACCCTCCCTGTAAGAGAGAACATCCCGTTCTGCTTCACCCCTCCCTAGAAAAGATAACATTCAGTTCCTTGATCTAACCCCCTCCCTAGGAGAAAAAACATCCTGTTCCTCCATGCCCCTCCCAGGAAGATAAAACATCCTGTTCCTCTATACCCCTCACTAGAAAAGATAACATTCCGTTCCTTGATCTAACCCCATCGCTAAAGGAGAGAACACCCTGTTCCGCTACAGCCTTCCTTAGGAAGACAACATTCGGTTCCTATACACCCCTACCTAGACCAAAGAGCATACTGTTCCTTTACACCCCTCCTTAGAAGAGAGCATACTGTTTCTCTATACCACTCCCTGTAAAAGAGAACATCCCGTTCTGCTTCACCCCTCCCTAGAAAAGATAACATTCAGTTCTTGATCTAACCCCCTCCCTAGGAGAAAAAACATCCTGTTCCTCCATGCCCCTCTAGGGAAGATAAAACATCCTGTTCCTCTCTACCCCTCCCTGGAAGAGAGAACGTTCTGTTCCTCTATACCCCTCCCTGGAAGAGAGAGCATTCTGTTCCTCTACACCCCTCCCTGGAAGAGAGAACATTCTGTACCTCTACACCCCTCCCTAGAAAGAGAAAAAAATCCTGTTCCTCTATACCCCTCCCTAGGAGAGAGAACATTCTGTTCCTCTATACCCCTCCCTAGAAAGAAAAAACATCCTGTTCCTCTATACCCCTCCCTAGGAGAGAGAACATTCTGTTCCTCTATACCCCTCCCTAGGAGAGAGAACAACACGTTCTGCTTCACCCCTCCCTGAAAGAGAGAATATTCTGTCCTTCTACACCCCTCCTTAGGAGAGAGAACATCCTGTTCCGCAATACCCCTCCCTAGGAGAAAAAACATCCTGTTCCTCCATGCCCCTCTAGGGAAGATAAAACATCCTGTTCCTCTCTACCCCTCCCTGGAAGAGAGAACGTTCTGTTCCTCTATACCCCTCCCTGGAAGAGAGAACATCCTGTTCCTCAATATCCCTCCTGGAAAAGAGAACATTCTGTACCTCTACACCCCTCCCTGGAAGAGAGAACATTCTGTTCCTCTATACCCCTCCCTAGAAGAGAGAACATCACGTTCTGCTTCACCCCTCCCTGAAAGAGAGAATATTCTGTCCTTCTATACCCCTCCTTAGGAGAGAGAACATCCTGTTCCGCAATACCCCTCCCTAGGAGAGAGAACAAACTTTTCCTCTATACCCCTCCCTGGAAGAGAAAACATCCTGTTCCTCTATACCCCTCGCTAGAAAGAGAGAACATTCTGTTCCTTTATACCACTCCCTGGAAGAAAGAACATTCTGTTCCTTCATACCCCTCCCTGGAAGAGATAACATTCAGTTCCTTGATCTATCCCCCTCCCTAGAGTGAGATTATGCTGTTCTGCTTTACCCCTCCCTAGAAGAGAGAACATTCTGTTCATAAATACCCCTCCCTGGAAGAGAGAACATGCTGTTCCTCTATACCCCTCCCTAGGAGAGAGAACAACACGTTCTGCTTCACCCCTCCCTGAAAGAGAGAATATTCTGTCCTTCTATACCCCTCCTTAGGAGAGAGAACAAACTTTTCCTCTACACCCCTCCCTGGAAGAGAAAACATCCTGTTCCTCTATACCCCTCGCTAGAAAGAGAGAACATTCTGTTCCTTTATACCACTCCCTGGAATAGAGAACATACTGTTCCTCTATACCACTCCCTGGAAGAAAGAACATTCTGTTCCTTCATACCCCTCCCTGGAAGAGATAACATTCAGTTCCTTGATCTACCCCCCTCCCTAGAGTGAGATTATGCTGTTCTGCTTTACCCCTCCCTAGAAGAGAGAACATTCTGTTCATAAATACCCCTCCCTGGAAGAGAGAACATGCTGTTCCTCAATGCCCCTCCCTGGAAAAGAGAACATTCAGTTCCTTGATCTAACCCCCTCCCTAGAAGAAGAATATTCTGTTCTGCTTTAACTCTAGCTCTCCATGGAAGAAAAGACATTATGTTCATATATACCCCTCCCTGAAAGAGAGAACATCCTGTTCCTTTACACCCATCCCTCGAAGAGAGAACATCCTGTTCCTCTATACCCCTCCCTGGAAGAGAGAACATTCTGTTCCTATATACCCCTTCCTAGATAAGAGAACATCCTGTTCCTCAATGCCCCTCCCTAGGAGAGAGAACATCACGTTCTGCTTCACCCCTCCCTGAAAGACAAAATATTGTCCTTCTATACCCCTCCTTAGGAGAGAGAACATCCTGTTCCGCAATACCCCTCCCTGGAAGAGAGAACAAACTTTTCCTCTATACCCCTCCCTGGAAGAGAAAACATCCTGTTCCTCTATACCCCTCCCTGGAAGAGACAACATCCTGTTCCTCTATACCCCTCCCTGGAAGAGAAAACATCCTGTTCCTCTATACCCCTCCCTGGAAGAGACAACATTCTGTTCCTCTATACCCCTCCCTGGAAAAGAGAACATTCAGTTCCTTGATCTAACCCCCTCCCTAGAAGAAGAATATTCTGTTCTGCTTTAACTCTAGCTCTCCATGGAAGAAAAGACATTATGTTCATATATACCCCTCCCTGAAAGAGAGAACATCCTGTTCCTTTACACCCATCCCTCGAAGAGAGAACATCCTGTTCCTCTATACCCCTCCCTGGAAGAGAGAACATTCTGTTCCTATATACCCCTTCCTAGATAAGAGAACATCCTGTTCCTCAATGCCCCTCCCTAGGAGAGAGAACATCACGTTCTGCTTCACCCCTCCCTGAAAGACAAAATATTGTCCTTCTATACCCCTCCTTAGGAGAGAGAACATCCTGTTCCGCAATACCCCTCCCTGGAAGAGAGAACAAACTTTTCCTCTATACCCCTCCCTGGAAGAGAGAACAAACTTTTCCTCTATACCCCTCCCTGGAAGAGAAAACATCCTGTTCCTCTATACCCCTCCCTGGAAGAAATAACATTCTGTTCCTCCATACCCCTCCCTGGAAGAGATAACATTCAGTTCCTTGATCTAACCCCCTCCCTAAGAGAGAAAACATCCTGTTCCTCCATGCCCCTCCCAGGAAGATATAACATCCTGTTCCTCTATACCCCTCCCTGCAAGAGAGAACTTTCTGTTCAACTATAACCCTCCCTGTAAGAGAGAACATCCCGTTCTGCTTCACCCCTCCCTAGAAAAGATAACATTCAGTTCCTTGATCTAACCCCCTCCCTAGGAGAAAAAACATCCTGTTCCTCCATGCCCCTCCCAGGAAGATAAAACATCCTGTTCCTCTATACCCCTCACTAGAAAAGATAACATTCCGTTCCTTGATCTAACCCCATCGCTAAAGGAGAGAACACCCTGTTCCGCTACAGCCTTCCTTAGGAAGACAACATTTGGTTCATATACACCCCTACCTAGACCAAAGAGCATACTGTTCCTTTACACCCCTCCTTAGAAGAGAGCATACTGTTTCTCTATACCACTCCCTGTAAAAGAGAACATCCCGTTCTGCTTCACCCCTCCCTAGAAAAGATAACATTCAGTTCTTGATCTAACCCCCTCCCTAGGAGAAAAAACATCCTGTTCCTCCATGCCCCTCTAGGGAAGATAAAACATCCTGTTCCTCTCTACCCCTCCCTGGAAGAGAGAACGTTCTGTTCCTCTATACCCCTCCCTGGAAGAGAGAGCATTCTGTTCCTCTACACCCCTCCCTGGAAGAGAGAACATTCTGTACCTCTACACCCCTCCCTAGAAAGAGAAAAAAATCCTGTTCCTCTATACCCCTCCCTAGGAGAGAGAACATTCTGTTCCTCTATACCCCTCCCTAGAAAGAAAAAACATCCTGTTCCTCTATACCCCTCCCTAGGAGAGAGAACATTCTGTTCCTCTATACCCCTCCATAGGAGAGAGAACAACACGTTCTGCTTCACCCCTCCCTGAAAGAGAGAATATTCTGTCCTTCTACACCCCTCCTTAGGAGAGAGAACATCCTGTTCCGCAATACCCCTCCCTAGGAGAAAAAACATACTGTTCCTCCATGCCCCTCTAGGGAAGATAAAACATCCTGTTCCTCTCTACCCCTCCCTGGAAGAGAGAACGTTCTGTTCCTCTATACCCCTCCCTGGAAGAGAGAACATCCTGTTCCTCAATATCCCTCCTGGAAAAGAGAACATTCTGTACCTCTACACCCCTCCCTGGAAGAGAGAACATTCTGTTCCTCTATACCCCTCCCTAGAAGAGAGAACATCACGTTCTGCTTCACCCCTCCCTGAAAGAGAGAATATTCTGTCCTTCTATACCCCTCCTTAGGAGAGAGAACATCCTGTTCCGCAATACCCCTCCCTAGGAGAGAGAACAAACTTTTCCTCTATACCCCTCCCTGGAAGAGAAAACATCCTGTTCCTCTATACCCCTCGCTAGAAAGAGAGAACATTCTGTTCCTTTATACCACTCCCTGGAATAGAGAACATACTGTTCCTCTATACCACTCCCTGGAAGAAAGAACATTCTGTTCCTTCATACCCCTCCCTGGAAGAGATAACATTCAGTTTCTTGATCTATCCCCCTCCCTAGAGTGAGATTATGCTGTTCTGCTTTACCCCTCCCTAGAAGAGAGAACATTCTGTTCATAAATACCCCTCCCTGGAAGAGAGAACATGCTGTTCCTCAATGCCCCTCCCTGGAAAAGAGAACATTCAGTTCCTTGATCTAACCCCCTCCCTAGAAGAAGAATATTCTGTTCTGCTTTAACTCTAGCTCTCCATGGAAGAAAAGACATTATGTTCATATATACCCCTCCCTGAAAGAGAGAACATCCTGTTCCTTTACACCCATCCCTCGAAGAGAGAACATCCTGTTCCTCTATACCCCTCCCTGGAAGAGAGAACATTCTGTTCCTATATACCCCTTCCTAGATAAGAGAACATCCTGTTCCTCAATGCCCCTCCCTAGGAGAGAGAACATCACGTTCTGCTTCACCCCTCCCTGAAAGACAAAATATTGTCCTTCTATACCCCTCCTTAGGAGAGAGAACATCCTGTTCCGCAATACCCCTCCCTGGAAGAGAGAACAAACTTTTCCTCTATACCCCTCCCTGGAAGAGAAAACATCCTGTTCCTCTATACCCCTCCCTGGAAGAGACAACATCCTGTTCCTCTATACCCCTCCCTGGAAGAGAAAACATCCTGTTCCTCTATACCCCTCCCTGGAAGAGACAACATTCTGTTCCTCTATACCCCTCCCTGGAAAAGAGAACATTCAGTTCCTTGATCTAACCCCCTCCCTAGAAGAAGAATATTCTGTTCTGCTTTAACTCTAGCTCTCCATGGAAGAAAAGACATTATGTTCATATATACCCCTCCCTGAAAGAGAGAACATCCTGTTCCTTTACACCCATCCCTCGAAGAGAGAACATCCTGTTCCTCTATACCCCTCCCTGGAAGAGAGAACATTCTGTTCCTATATACCCCTTCCTAGATAAGAGAACATCCTGTTCCTCAATGCCCCTCCCTAGGAGAGAGAACATCACGTTCTGCTTCACCCCTCCCTGAAAGACAAAATATTGTCCTTCTATACCCCTCCTTAGGAGAGAGAACATCCTGTTCCGCAATACCCCTCCCTGGAAGAGAGAACAAACTTTTCCTCTATACCCCTCCCTGGAAGAGAGAACAAACTTTTCCTCTATACCCCTCCCTGGAAGAGAAAACATCCTGTTCCTCTATACCCCTCCCTGGAAGAAATAACATTCTGTTCCTCCATACCCCTCCCTGGAAGAGATAACATTCAGTTCCTTGATCTAACCCCCTCCCTAAGAGAGAAAACATCCTGTTCCTCCATGCCCCTCCCAGGAAGATATAACATCCTGTTCCTCTATACCCCTCCCTGCAAGAGAGAACTTTCTGTTCAACTATAACCCTCCCTGTAAGAGAGAACATCCCGTTCTGCTTCACCCCTCCCTAGAAAAGATAACATTCAGTTCCTTGATCTAACCCCCTCCCTAGGAGAAAAAACATCCTGTTCCTCCATGCCCCTCCCAGGAAGATAAAACATCCTGTTCCTCTATACCCCTCACTAGAAAAGATAACATTCCGTTCCTTGATCTAACCCCATCGCTAAAGGAGAGAACACCCTGTTCCGCTACAGCCTTCCTTAGGAAGACAACATTTGGTTCATATACACCCCTACCTAGACCAAAGAGCATACTGTTCCTTTACACCCCTCCTTAGAAGAGAGCATACTGTTTCTCTATACCACTCCCTGTAAAAGAGAACATCCCGTTCTGCTTCACCCCTCCCTAGAAAAGATAACATTCAGTTCTTGATCTAACCCCCTCCCTAGGAGAAAAAACATCCTGTTCCTCCATGCCCCTCTAGGGAAGATAAAACATCCTGTTCCTCTCTACCCCTCCCTGGAAGAGAGAACGTTCTGTTCCTCTATACCCCTCCCTGGAAGAGAGAGCATTCTGTTCCTCTACACCCCTCCCTGGAAGAGAGAACATTCTGTACCTCTACACCCCTCCCTAGAAAGAGAAAAAAATCCTGTTCCTCTATACCCCTCCCTAGGAGAGAGAACATTCTGTTCCTCTATACCCCTCCCTAGAAAGAAAAAACATCCTGTTCCTCTATACCCCTCCCTAGGAGAGAGAACATTCTGTTCCTCTATACCCCTCCATAGGAGAGAGAACAACACGTTCTGCTTCACCCCTCCCTGAAAGAGAGAATATTCTGTCCTTCTACACCCCTCCTTAGGAGAGAGAACATCCTGTTCCGCAATACCCCTCCCTAGGAGAAAAAACATACTGTTCCTCCATGCCCCTCTAGGGAAGATAAAACATCCTGTTCCTCTCTACCCCTCCCTGGAAGAGAGAACGTTCTGTTCCTCTATACCCCTCCCTGGAAGAGAGAACATCCTGTTCCTCAATATCCCTCCTGGAAAAGAGAACATTCTGTACCTCTACACCCCTCCCTGGAAGAGAGAACATTCTGTTCCTCTATACCCCTCCCTAGAAGAGAGAACATCACGTTCTGCTTCACCCCTCCCTGAAAGAGAGAATATTCTGTCCTTCTATACCCCTCCTTAGGAGAGAGAACATCCTGTTCCGCAATACCCCTCCCTAGGAGAGAGAACAAACTTTTCCTCTATACCCCTCCCTGGAAGAGAAAACATCCTGTTCCTCTATACCCCTCGCTAGAAAGAGAGAACATTCTGTTCCTTTATACCACTCCCTGGAATAGAGAACATACTGTTCCTCTATACCACTCCCTGGAAGAAAGAACATTCTGTTCCTTCATACCCCTCCCTGGAAGAGATAACATTCAGTTTCTTGATCTATCCCCCTCCCTAGAGTGAGATTATGCTGTTCTGCTTTACCCCTCCCTAGAAGAGAGAACATTCTGTTCATAAATACCCCTCCCTGGAAGAGAGAACATGCTGTTCCTCAATGCCCCTCACTAGAAAAGATAACATTCAGTTTCCTGATTTAACCCCCTCCCTAGGAGAGAAAACATCCTGTTCCTCTATACCCCTCCCTGGAAGAGACAACATTCTGTTCCTCTATACCCCTCCCTGGAAAAGAGAACATTCAGTTCCTTGATCTAACCCCCTCCCTAGAAGAAGAATATTCTGTTCTGCTTTAACTCTAGCTCTCCATGGAAGAAAAGACATTATGTTCATATATACCCCTCCCTGAAAGAGAGAACATCCTGTTCCTTTACACCCATCCCTCGAAGAGAGAACATCCTGTTCCTCTATACCCCTCCCTGGAAGAGAGAACATTCTGTTCCTATATACCCCTTCCTAGATAAGAGAACATCCTGTTCCTCAATGCCCCTCCCTAGGAGAGAGAACATCACGTTCTGCTTCACCCCTCCCTGAAAGACAAAATATTGTCCTTCTATACCCCTCCTTAGGAGAGAGAACATCCTGTTCCGCAATACCCCTCCCTGGAAGAGAGAACAAACTTTTCCTCTATACCCCTCCCTGGAAGAGAGAACAAACTTTTCCTCTATACCCCTCCCTGGAAGAGAAAACATCCTGTTCCTCTATACCCCTCCCTGGAAGAAATAACATTCTGTTCCTCCATACCCCTCCCTGGAAGAGATAACATTCAGTTCCTTGATCTAACCCCCTCCCTAAGAGAGAAAACATCCTGTTCCTCCATGCCCCTCCCAGGAAGATATAACATCCTGTTCCTCTATACCCCTCCCTGGAAGAGAGAACTTTCTGTTCAACTATAACCCTCCCTGTAAGAGAGAACATCCCGTTCTGCTTCACCCCTCCCTAGAAAAGATAACATTCAGTTCCTTGATCTAACCCCCTCCCTAGGAGAAAAAACATCCTGTTCCTCCATGCCCCTCCCAGGAAGATAAAACATCCTGTTCCTCTATACCCCTCACTAGAAAAGATAACATTCCGTTCCTTGATCTATCCCCATCGCTAAAGGAGAGAACACCCTGTTCCGCTACAGCCTTCCTTAGGAAGACAACATTCGGTTCCTATACACCCCTACCTAGACCAAAGAGCATACTGTTCCTTTACACCCCTCCTTAGAAGAGAGCATACTGTTTCTCTATACCACTCCCTGTAAAAGAGAACATCCCGTTCTGCTTCACCCCTCCCTAGAAAAGATAACATTCAGTTCCTTGATCTAACCCCCTCCCTAGGAGAAAAAACATCCTGTTCCTCCATGCCCCTCTAGGGAAGATAAAACATCCTGTTCCTCTCTACCCCTCCCTGGAAGAGAGAACGTTCTGTTCCTCTATACCCCTCCCTGGAAGAGAGAGCATTCTGTTCCTCTACACCCCCCCCCCCCTGGAAGAGAGAACATTCTGTACCTCTACACCCCTCCCTAGAAAGAGAAAAAAATCCTGTTCCTCTATACCCCTCCCTAGGAGAGAGAACATTCTGTTCCTCTATACCCCTCCCTAGAAAGAAAAAACATCCTGTTCCTCTATACCCCTCCCTAGGAGAGAGAACATCCTGTTCCTCTATACCCCTCGCTAGAAAGAGAGAACATTCTGTTCCTTTATACCACTCCCTGGAATAGAGAACATACTGTTCCTCTATACCACTCCTTGGAAGAAAGAACATTCTGTTCCTCCATACCCCTCCCTGGAAGAGATAACATTCAGTTCCTTGATCTATCCCCCTCCCTAGAGTGAGATTATGCTGTTCTGCTTTACCCCTCCCTAGAAGAGAGAACATTCTGTTCATGAATACCCCTCCCTGGAAGAGAGAACATGCTGTTCCTCAATGCCCCTCACTAGAAAAGATAACATTCAGTTTCCTGATTTAACCACCTCCCTAGGAGAGAAAACATCCTGTTCCTCTATACCCCTCCCTGGAAGAGACAACATTCTGTTCCTCTATACCCCTCCCTGGAAGAGAGAACATCCTGTTCCTTTACACCCATTCCTCGAAGAGAGAACATCCTGTTCCTCTATACCCCTCCCTGGAAGAGAGAACTCTCTGTTCAACTATTACCCTCCCTGTAAGAGAAAACATCCCGTTCTGCTTCACCCCTCCCTAGAAAAGATAACATTCAGTTCCTTGATCTAACCCCATCCCTAAAAGAGAGAACACCCTGTTCCTCTACAGCCTTCCTTAGGAAGACAACATTCGGTTCCTATACACCCCTACCTAGACCAAAGAGCATACTGTTCCTTTATACCCCTCCTTAGAAGAGAGCATACTGTTTCTCTATACCACTCCCTGTAAAAGAGAACATCATGTTCTGCTTCACCCATCCCTAGAAAAGATAACATTCAGTTCCTTGATCTAACCCCCTCCCTAGGAGAAAAAACATCCTGTTCCTCCATGCCCCTCTAGGGAAGATAAAACATCCTGTTCCTCTCTACCCCTCCCTGGAAGAGAGAACGTTCTGTTCCTCTATACCCCTCCCTGGAAGAGAGAGCATTCCGTTCCTCTACACCCCTCCCTGGAAGAGAGAACATTCTGTACCTCTACACCCCTCCCTAGAAAGAGAAAACATCCTGTCCTTCTATACCCCTCCCTAGGAGAGAGAACATTCTGTTCCTTTATACCCCTCCCTGGAAATAGAAAACATCCTGTTCCTGTATACCCCTCCCTAGGAGAGAGAACATTCTGTTTCTCTATACCCCTCCCTAGGAGAGAGAACAACACGTTCTGCTTCACCCCTCCCTGAAAGAGAGAATATTCTGTCCTTCTATACCCCTCCTTAGGAGAGAGAACATCCTGTTCCTCTATACCCTTCCCTAGGAGAGAGAACATTCTGTTCCTCTATACCCCTCCCTAGAAAGAGAAAACATCCTGTTCCTCTATACCACTCCCTGGAATAGAAAACATACTGTTCCTCTATACCACTCCCTGGAAGAAAGAACATTCTGTTCCTTCATACCCCTCCCTGGAAGAGAGAACATCCAGTTCCTTGATCTATCCCCCTCCCTAGAGTGAGATTATGCTGTTCTGCTTTACCCCTCCCTAGAAGAGAGAACATTCTGTTCATAAATACCCCTCCCTGGAAGAGAGAACATGCTGTTCCTCAATGCCCCTCACTAGAAAAGATAACATTCAGTTTCCTGATTTAACCCCCTCCCTAGGAGAGAAAACATCCTGTTCCTCTATACCCCTCCCTGGAAGAGACAACATTCTGTTCCTCTATACCCCTCCCTGGAAAAGAGAACATTCAGTTCCTTGATCTAACCCCCTCCCTAGAAGAAGAATATTCTGTTCTGCTTTAACTCTAGCTCTCCATGGAAGAAAAGACATTATGTTCATATATACCCCTCCCTGAAAGAGAGAACATCCTGTTCCTTTACACCCATCCCTCGAAGAGAGAACATCCTGTTCCTCTATACCCCTCCCTGGAAGAGAGAACATTCTGTTCCTATATACCCCTTCCTAGATAAGAGAACATCCTGTTCCTCAATGCCCCTCCCTAGGAGAGAGAACATCACGTTCTGCTTCACCCCTCCCTGAAAGACAAAATATTGTCCTTCTATACCACTCCTTAGGAGAGAGAACATCCTGTTCCGCAATACCCCTCCCTGGAAGAGAGAACAAACTTTTCCTCTATACCCCTCCCTGGAAGAGAGAACAAACTTTTCCTCTATACCCCTCCCTGGAAGAGAAAACATCCTGTTCCTCTATACCCCTCCCTGGAAGAAATAACATTCTGTTCCTCCATACCCCTCCCTGGAAGAGATAACATTCAGTTCCTTGATCTAACCCCCTCCCTAAGAGAGAAAACATCCTGTTCCTCCATGCCCCTCCCAGGAAGATATAACATCCTGTTCCTCTATACCCCTCCCTGGAAGAGAGAACTTTCTGTTCAACTATAACCCTCCCTGTAAGAGAGAACATCCCGTTCTGCTTCACCCCTCCCTAGAAAAGATAACATTCAGTTCCTTGATCTAACCCCCTCCCTAGGAGAAAAAACATCCTGTTCCTCCATGCCCCTCCCAGGAAGATAAAACATCCTGTTCCTCTATACCCCTCACTAGAAAAGATAACATTCCGTTCCTTGATCTAACCCCATCGCTAAAGGAGAGAACACCCTGTTCCGCTACAGCCTTCCTTAGGAAGACAACATTCGGTTCCTATACACCCCTACCTAGACCAAAGAGCATACTGTTCCTTTACACCCCTCCTTAGAAGAGAGCATACTGTTTCTCTATACCACTCCCTGTAAAAGAGAACATCCCGTTCTGCTTCACCCCTCCCTAGAAAAGATAACATTCAGTTCCTTGATCTAACCCCCTCCCTAGGAGAAAAAACATCCTGTTCCTCCATGCCCCTCTAGGGAAGATAAAACATCCTGTTCCTCTCTACCCTTCCCTGGAAGAGAGAACGTTCTGTTCCTCTATACCCCTCCCTGGAAGAGAGAGCATTCTGTTCCTCTACACCAGAGATGCCAACTTTTGGAAATCAGAAATAGGGAGGATTTGTAATCGACACCAATTAATGTGCGCGTAGCGCACATCTCGAGCGCGTAGCGCCCGACACATGCGGCCGGGGTCCAGGGCCCGCCTTAGGGCCCTGGAAGCTCTGGGGTTCTAGATGCTCTCTGGTGCAATCTGAGCCTTATTTTGGAGCATTTTACATGTGTATTTAGTTAAATAATTCCCCCTTTTTTTTTAAATAACATAAAAATTGTACAAAATGCATGATGAATTACTTTCAGACTTCCGATTACACAGGTACTTGATACTGTATTCGGTCTTATACTTCCGAGACCATTTCCTGGTCTTATTTTGCTGATTTTCCGCCATTTGGATTCTGTGGCAATATCCACGCATTGGTTACGGCGATCCATATGCTGAAACAATCTTTCGCTACTCTTAATTTGTCTTTTAACATAGTGGAATTATTACATGCTTAAGTTAGCAGATGATATTTCTCTTTCAATTCACAGATATATATACTGATAAGCGCCCTCCAAAAAAAATCATAATAAAAAAAAAAAAAAAAAAAAAAAAAATCATTTTTTTTTTATTTTTTTTTTTAAATAAATCGGGAGGATAAGGATGGTGATCGTAAGGTCGGGAGTTGGGGTGAATTATCGGGAGCCTCCCGATAAAATCGGGAGGGTTGGCATCTCTGCTACACCCCTCCCTGGAAGAGAGAACATTCTGTACCTCTACGACCCTCCCTAGAAAGAGAAAAAAATCCTGTTCCTCTATACCCCTCCCTAGGAGAGAGAACATTCTGTTCCTCTATACCCCTCCCTAGGGGAGAGAACAACACGTTCTGCTTCACCCCTCCCTGAAAGAGAGAATATTCTGTCCTTCTACACCCCTCCTTAGGAGAGAGAACATCCTGTTCCGCAATACCCCTCCCTAGGAGAAAAAACATCCTGTTCCTCCATGCCCCTCTAGGGAAGATAAAACATCCTGTTCCTCTCTACCCCTCCCTGGAAGAGAGAACGTTCTGTTCCTCTATACCCCTCCCTGGAAGAGAGAACATCCTGTTCCTCAATATCCCTCCTGGAAGAGAGAACATTCTGTACCTCTACACCCCTCCCTGGAAGAGAGAACATTCTGTTCCTCTATACCCCTCCCTAGAAGAGAGAACATCACGTTCTGCTTCACCCCTCCCTGAAAGAGAGAATATTCTGTCCTTCTATACCCCTCCTTAGGAGAGAGAACATCCTGTTCCGCAATACCCCTCCCTGGAAGAGAGAACAAACTTTTCCTCTATACCCCTCCCTGGAAGAGAAAACATCCTGTTCCTCTATACCCCTCGCTAGAAAGAGAGAACATTCTGTTCCTTTATACCACTCCCTGGAATAGAGAACATACTGTTCCTCTATACCACTCCTTGGAAGAAAGAACATCCTGTTCCTCCATGCCCCTCTAGGGAAGATAAAACATCCTGTTCCTCTCTACCCCTCCCTGGAAGAGAGAACGTTCTGTTCCTCTATACCCCTCCCTGGAAGAGAGAACATCCTGTTCCTCAATATCCCTCCTGGAAGAGAGAACATTCTGTACCTCTACACCCCTCCCTGGAAGAGAGAACATTCTGTTCCTCTATACCCCTCCCTAGAAGAGAGAACATCACGTTCTGCTTCACCCCTCCCTGGAAGAGAGAATATTCTGTCCTTCTATACCCCTCCTTAGGAGAGAGAACATCCTGTTCCGCAATACCCCTCCCTGGAAGAGAGAACAAACTTTTCCTCTATACCCCTCCCTGGAAGAGAAAACATCCTGTTCCTCTATACCCCTCGCTAGAAAGAGAGAACATTCTGTTCCTTTATACCACTCCCTGGAATAGAGAACATACTGTTCCTCTATACCACTCCTTGGAAGAAAGAACATTCTGTTCCTCCATACCCCTCCCTGGAAGAGATAACATTCAGTTCCTTGATCTATCCCCCTCCCTAGAGTGAGATTATGCTGTTCTGCTTTACCCCTCCCTAGAAGAGAGAACATTCTGTTCATAAATACCCCTCCCTGGAAGAGAGAACATGCTGTTCCTCAATGCCCCTCACTAGAAAAGATAACATTCAGTTTCCTGATTTAACCACCTCCCTAGGAGAGAAAACATCCTGTTCCTCTATACCCCTCCCTGGAAGAGACAACATTCTGTTCCTCTATACCCCTCCCTGGAAGAGAGAACATCCTGTTCCTTTACACCCATTCCTCGAAGAGAGAACATCCTGTTCCTCAATATCCCTCCTGGAAGAGAGAACATTCTGTTCCTATATACCCCTTCCTAGATGAGAGAACATCCTGTTTCTATATACCCCTCCCTAGGAGAGAGAACATCACATTCTGCTTAACCCCTCTCTAGAAAAGATATCATTCATTTCCTGGATATAACCCCCTCCCTAGAAGAAGAAGATTCTGTTCTGCTTTAACTCTCCATGGAAGAAAAGACATTATGTTCATATATACCCCTCCCTGAAAGAGAGAACATCCTGTTCCTTTACACCCATCCCTCGAAGAGAGAACATCCTGTTCCTCTATACCCCTCCCTGGAAAAGAGAACATTCTGTTCCTATATACCCCTTCCTAGATAAGATAACATCCTGTTCCTCAATGCCCCTCCCTAAGAGAGAGAACATCACGTTCTGCTTCACCCCTCCCTGAAAGAGAAAATATTGTCCTTCTATACCCCTCCTTAGGAGAGAGAACATCCTGTTCCGCAATACCCCTCCCTGGAAGAGAGAACAAACTTTTCCTCTATACCCCTCCCTGGAAGAGAGAACAAACTTTTCCTCTATACCCCTCCCTGGAAGAGAAAACATCCTGTTCCTCTATACCCCTCCCTGGAAGAAATAACATTCTGTTCCTCCATACCCCTCCCTGGAAGAGATAACATTCAGTTCCTTGATCTAACCCCCTCCCTAGGAGAAAAAACATCCTGTTCCTCCATGCCCCTCCCAGGAAGATATAACATCCTGTTCCTCTATACCCCTCCCTGAAAGAGAGAACATCCTGTTCCTTTACACCCATCCCTCTAAGAGAGAACATCCTGTTCATCTATACCCCTCCCTGGAAGAGAGAACATTCTGTTCCTATATACCCCTTCCTAGATAAGAGAACATCCTGTTCCTCCATGCCCCTCTAGGGAAGATAAAACATCCTGTTCCTCTCTACCCCTCCCTGGAAGAGAGAACGTTCTGTTCCTCTATACCCCTCCCTGGAAGAGAGAGCATTCCGTTCCTCTACATCCCTCCCTGAAAGAGAACACATTCTGTCCCCTACACCCCTCCCTGGAAGAGAGAACTTTCTGTTCAACTATATCCCTCCCTGTAAGAGAGAACATCCCGTTCTGCTTCACCCCTCCCTAGAAAAAAAAACATTCAGTTCCTTGATCTAACCCCATCCCTAAAAGAGAGAACATCCTGTTCCTCTACAGCCTTCCTTAGGAAGACAACATTCGGTTCCTATACACCCCTACCTAGACCAAAGAGCATACTGTTCCTTTACACCTCTCCTTAGAAGAGAGCATACTGTTTCTCTATACCACTCCCTGTAAAGATCCTCCCTAGAAAAGATAACAGTCAGTTCCTTGATCTAACCCCCTCCCTAGGAGAAAAAACATCCTGTTCCTCCATGCCCCTCTAGGGAAGATAAAACATCCTGTTCCTCTCTACCCCTCCCTGGAAGAGAGAACGTTCTGTTCCTCTATACCCCTCCCTGGAAGAGAGAGCATTCCGTTCCTCTACATCCCTCCCTGGTAGAGAGAACATTCTGTACCTCTACACCCCTCCCTAGAAAGAGAAAAAATCCTGTTCCTCTATACCCCTCCCTAGGAGAGAGAACATTCTGTTCCTCTATACCCCTCCCTAGAAAGAGAAAACATCCTGTTCCTCTATACCCCTCCCTAGGAGAGAGAACATTCTGTTCCTCTATACCCCTCCCTAGGAGAGAGAACAACACGTTCTGCTTCACCCCTCCCTGAAAGAGAGAATATTCTGTCCTTCTATAACCCCTCCTTAGGAGAGAGAACATCCTGTTCCGCAATACCCCTCCCTAGGAGAAAAAACATCCTGTTCCTCCATGCCCCTCTAGGGAAGATGAAACATCCTGTTCCTCTCTACCCCTCCCTGGAAGAGAGAACGTTCTGTTCCTCTATACCCCTCCCTGGAAGAGTGAACATCCTGTTCCTCAATATCCCTCCTGGAAGAGAGAACATTCTGTACCTCTACACCCCTCCCTGGAAGAGAGAACATTCTGTACCTCTACACCCCTCCCTGGAAGAGAGAACATTCTGTTCCTCTATACCCCTCCCTAGAAGAGAGAACATCACGTTCTGCTTCACCCCTCCCTGAAAGAGAGAATATTCTGTCCTTCTATACCCCTCCTTAGGAGAGAGAACATCCTGTTTCGCAATACCCCTCCCTAGGAGAAAAAACATCCTGTTCCTCCATGCCCCTCTAGGGAAGATGAAACATCCTGTTCCTCTCTACCCCTCCCTGGAAGAGAGAACGTTCTGTTCCTCTATACCCCTCCCTGGAAGAGTGAACATCCTGTTCCTCAATATCCCTCCTGGAAGAGAGAACATTCTGTACCTCTACACCCCTCCCTGGAAGAGAGAACATTCTGTACCTCTACACCCCTCCCTGGAAGAGAGAACATTCTGTTCCTCTATACCCCTCCCTAGAAGAGAGAACATCACGTTCTGCTTCACCCCTCCCTGAAAGAGAGAATATTCTGTCCTTCTATACCCCTCCTTAGGAGAGAGAACATCCTGTTCCGCAATACCTTTCCCTGGAAGAGAGAACAAACTTTTCCTCTATACCCCTCCCTGGAAGAGAAAACATCCTGTTCCTCTATACCCCTCGCTAGAAAGAGAGAACATTCTGTTCCTTTATACCACTCCCTGGAATAGAGAACATACTGTTCCTCTATACCCCTCCCTGGAAGAGAGAACAAACTTTTCCTCTATACCCCTCCCTGGAAGAGAAAACATCCTGTTCCTCTATACCCCTCCCTAGAAAGAGAGAACATTCTGTTCCTCTATACCCCTCCCTGGAAGAGACAACAAACTTTTCCTCTATACCCCTCCCTGGAAGAAAGAACATTCTGTTCCTCTATACCCCTCCCTGAAAGAGAGAACATTCTGTTCCTCTATACCCATCCCTAGAAGAGAGAACATACTGTTCAACTACAGCCTTCCCTAGGAAGACATCATTCGGTTCCTATACACCCCTACCTAGAACAAAGAACATACTGTTCCCTTTATACCCCTCCTTAGAAGAGAGCATACTGTTCCTCTATACCCCTCCCTGGAAGAGAAAACATCCTGTTCCTCTATACCCCTCCCTGGAAGAGAGAACATCCAGTTCTGCTTCACCCCTCCCTAGAAAAGATAACATTCAGTTCCTTGATCTAACCCCCTCCCTAGGAGAGAGAACATCCTTTCCTCCATGCCCCTCCCTGGAAGAGAGAACATACTTTTCCTCCACCCCATCCCTAAAAGAGAGAACATACTGATCCTTTATACCCCTCCCTAGAAGAGAGGAAAATCCTGTTCCTCTAGTCTACACCCCTCCCTAGAAGAGAGAAAAAACCTGTTCCTCTAGTCTATACCTCTCCCTGTAAGAGAGAACATTCTGTTCTGCTTTACCCCCTACTTAGAAGAGAGAACATCAGGTTTCTGCATACCCCTCTCTAGAAGACAGAACATTCTGTTCTTTGATCTAACCCCTCCCTTACACAGAGAACATTCTGTTCTGCTTTATTCCACCCACCCCCCCCCCCTCCCCACCCTAAAAGATAAAACATCTTGTCCTCATTCCCTGCCCTTTATAGAGAGAACTTTCTCTTCCCCTTAAGCTCTCCCTAGAAGAGAGAGCATTCTGTTCTGCTCTACCCCTCCCTGGAAAAGAGATAATTCTGTACCACTTCACCCCTCCACAGAAGAGAAACATTCTGTTCCTCTATCTAACCTCCTTTCTAAGAAGTAAGAACATTCTGCCCCTCCATCTAACTCCCTCCCTAGAAGAGAGAACATTCTGCTCCTCGATCTAACCTCTTCCCTAGAAGAAAGAACATTCTGCTCCTCGATCTTACCCCTCCCTAGCAGAGAACATTCTCCTCCTCGATCTAAACCCCTCCCTAGAAGAGAGAACATTCTGCTCCTCGATCCAACCCTCTCCCTAGAAGAAAGAACATTCTGCTCCTCGATCTTACCCCTCCCTAGCAGAGAACATTCTGCTCCTCGATCTTACCCCTCCCTAGCAGAGAACATTCTCCTCCTCGATCTAACCCCCTCCCTAGAAGAAAGAACATTCTGCTCCTCGATCTAAACCCGTCCCTAGAAGAAAGAACATTCTGCTCCTCGATCTAAACCCCTCCCTAGAAGAAAGAACATTCTGCTCCTCGATCTAAACCCGTCCCTAGAAGAAAGAACATTCTGCTCCTCGATCTAAACCCGTCCCTAGAAGAAAGAACATTCTGTTTCTCGATCTAACCTCCTTAGAAGAGAGAACATTCTGCTCCTCGATCTCATTCTGCTCCTCGATCTAACCCCCTCCCTAGCAGAGAACATTCTGCTCCTCGATCTAAACCCCTCCCTAGAAGAAAGAACATTCTGTTCCTCGATCTAACTCCCTCTCTAGAAGAAAGAACATTCTGCTCCTCGATCTAAACCCCTCCCTAGAAGAGAGAACATTCTGCTCCTCGATCCAACCCTCTCCCTAGAAGAAAGAACATTCTGCTCCTCGATCTTACCCCTCCCTAGCAGAGAACATTCTGCTCCTCGATCTTACCCCTCCCTAGCAGAGAACATTCTCCTCCTCGATCTAACCCCCTCCCTAGAAGAAAGAACATTCTGCTCCTCGATCTAAACCCGTCCCTAGAAGAAAGAACATTCTGCTCCTCGATCTAAACCCCTCCCTAGAAGAAAGAACATTCTGCTCCTCGATCTAAACCCGTCCCTAGAAGAAAGAACATTCTGCTCCTCGATCTAAACCCGTCCCTAGAAGAAAGAACATTCTGTTTCTCGATCTAACCTCCTTAGAAGAGAGAACATTCTGCTCCTCGATCTCATTCTGCTCCTCGATCTAACCCCCTCCCTAGCAGAGAACATTCTGCTCCTCGATCTAAACCCCTCCCTAGAAGAAAGAACATTCTGTTCCTCGATCTAACTCCCTCTCTAGAAGAAAGAACATTCTGCTCCTCGATCTAAACCCCTCCCTAGAAGAGAGAACATTCTGCTCCTCGATCCAACCCTCTCCCTAGAAGAAAGAACATTCTGCTCCTCGATCTTACCCCTCCCTAGCAGAGAACATTCTGCTCCTCGATCTTACCCCTCCCTAGCAGAGAACATTCTCCTCCTCGATCTAACCCCCTCCCTAGAAGAAAGAACATTCTGCTCCTCGATCTAAACCCGTCCCTAGAAGAAAGAACATTCTGCTCCTCGATCTAAACCCCTCCCTAGAAGAAAGAACATTCTGCTCCTCGATCTAAACCCGTCCCTAGAAGAAAGAACATTCTGCTCCTCGATCTAAACCCGTCCCTAGAAGAAAGAACATTCTGCTCCTCGATCTAAACCCGTCCCTAGAAGAAAGAACATTCTGCTCCTCGATCTAAACCCGTCCCTAGAAGAGAGAACATTCTGCTCTTCGATCTAACCCCCTCCCTAGAAGAAAGAACATTCTGCCCCTCGATCTAACCCCTCCCTTAAAGAGAGAATTACATTCTGTTCTGCTTTACCCATCCCTCGAAGAGAAAACTTCTGCTCAGCTTCATAGCCCTCCCAAAAAGAGACATTTTGTTCATCTATACCCCCCCCCCCTTTTTTTTTAGATTAATAAATATTCCACCATTTTGGATAAGATCAGAACTAGAGTCGAGTCTATTAGACAGATCAATATTTAATCATATGTAAATTGGATAAAAGCTTTCTTCATCAATGAGCAAAATCATGTGATCAATTCTTCTTCTTCCTGAAAAGTGTGCAGGCTTGATGAAATGATCAAAGAAGTGTTTTTCTCTCTATTTTTTAATTAAGAATTTAATAAATTTCCCAAATAAATGAATCACTAACTTACCAACATGGCATCAATTTCAAAACAGCTAGATCTAGGTCATAGAGCAATACGGAGCAAGTTGAAAAAGCACAATTTGGGATTGACACAGCTCAGCTCAGCAGCCCTGAGCGGCGGGTTCGCCACCAGCTAACTAATCGTCTGTCTTCCGTAGTCCAGTAGAAGCTTTACGTTAGCGCGCCATCTAACGTGTGCTTGCAATATCATAACTTCATCACTCTACGAGACCGACTCGATCCTTCATTCAGGCAAGCGAAAGGATTGTAATTTAACAACCCAGTTTTCAGGTGAGTCTAGTCGTGACTGGTACTATAGTATATTTCTATCATTGTGATCCGCTTTTGTATGATCCTATAATTTGGAGTTAAAGCAGGCAAACAGTTCTGAGAACGAGACGCTAGACGCGGATTCAGTACTTGTCAGGGTGTGCGAGAGTGTTATATAGTGGAAGTTGTGGAGCTGGAGGTAGAGAGAAAGTTTCACTTTCCTGTCTTAGTTCTTACTAAGTTTTGAATAAAGGTAGATTAATTGTATTCATTTCAATTAGGTACGTTACAATCCCGGCGCTGAGCGGTGATCAAAATCTGACTTCTTGCGTGCGCGCCCGAATGCGAACGGTGTGGGGGACTCCCCTTAAAACACCATTTTCGTAGCTGTTATAGGGGTTTGATATTTCGGATACTAGGTTTATCGTATTCGTTAAACTTTCCTCTTTAATTTGGTATCCACTTCATATGGAGATTTTCATCACAACGATCACCAGAGAGCAAACAAAATGAGAGCTAACTTCCACCGTCTTTTACTAAAGGATCGAGTCGGTAGGAATTCCAAAAAAGTAAGTGGACCGATAGCTTACCTATTTATCTATGCTCTTGTGAAATTTTATCGAAATCCTACGACTCGAAATGTGTGTTTTTAGGCCCGGAATTGATGGATGTCATGTCATGTTTTGCAACTTCGAACGGCAGTCACCGAGTGAGAGTGCACAGCGCTGTGAGGGTGCTACAGCGCATGCGTGTGTACGTGACTTGTTGTGTGTGCATGTGGTGATCGTGCGATTGATGCAAACGATGCGAAGAAAATACTGTTTTCTACCCCAGTTTTTATATGAAAATACTGATTATGAGTATGAAATCATGTAAAATATCGATAATTTATACATCATTCGTACATAATATGAAAAGAAACCATTCATTTTGGCCAGGATTAAGACAATGAATGTGGATTTTATAAACATAACAGGAATGAAAAGTTGTGAAAATCGAGTAACTTTCTCCAGACAGATCTTTGTTTTATTGTTATGGAACGTATGCTCGGTCAGATTGACCTTGTTTTTATCGTTTTTTGCAAATATTAAAAATTATAAACAAATATAGACATTGAAATACCTGCATGGATCCTAGGTGTGGGGGGGGGGGGGGGGTGTTGTTAAGCCCAG